>PVKP010018363.1:0-44390 GCA_004027715.1 Plecturocebus donacophilus | reverse complement strand
ATATGTGCCACATTTTCCCTGTCCAGTCTATCATTGATGGGCATTTGGGTTGGTTCCAGGTCTTTGCTATTGTAAACTGTGCTGCAATGAACATTCGTGTGCATGTGTCCTTATAGTAGAACGATTTATAATCCTTTGGATATATACCCAGTAATGGGATTGCTGGGTCGAATGGAATGTCTATTTCCAGGTCCTTGAGATGGAGTCTCATTTTGTCACCCAGGCTGCAGTGCAGCGGTGTAATGTTGGCTCACTGCAAACTCTCACTTCTGGGTTCAAGCAATTCTCCTGCCTCAGCCTCTTGAATAGCTAGGACTACAGGTGTGCACCATCATGCCCAGTTAATTTTTTTGTAGTTTTAGTAGAGACAAGGTTTCACCATGTTGGCCAGGCTGGTCTCAAACTCCTGACCTATGGTGATCCACCCACCACCCCCTCTCAAAGTGATTACCAGCTAGGTAGAGGTTTATTAATTTTATTGATTTCTTCTGAGTAACTACTTTTGGTTTCAGCGAATGTTTCTGTTTTCTATTTCTTTGGTTTCTGCTTTGATAATTATTTTCTTTAATCTGCTTATACTGAGTTTTATTTTTCTTTTCTAACTCTTAAGTGAGGGCTGAGGTCATTTGATACCATTCTTACTGTCTAATATATAGGCATTTAGTGCTATAATTTTTATCAAAGTATCCTTTAGTGGCACTTCAGAAATTCTGATATGTTGTGCTTTTACTTCATTTAGTTCAAACATTTTCTAATTTCTCTTTGGTTTCTTCTCTGGCCATAGGTTATTTAGAAGTGTATTATTAGTTCCCCAATATTATTAGTTTCCCAATATTTGTGGATTTCCACAGACACTTTTGTTGTTAATTTCTAATTTAACTCAATTTTTGTCAGAAAAAATACTTTCTGTGACTTGATTCATTTTAAATTTATGGAACCTTGTTTTATAGAAGGTTCATGTTATCTATTTGGTAAAAATTCTTTGTGCAGTTAAAAAGGATGTGTGATCTGCTATTGTTGGAGAGAGTAATCTGTCAATGTCGACTAGGTCAAGTTGGTTAACAGTGTTGCTCAAACCTTCTGCATTCTTAGTGATTTTCTGTCTAATTTTTTAATGATTTCATAAGAGACCATTGTTGAAATAATTGACGATTTATCTATTTCTCCTTGAAGTTCTATCAGTTGTTGTTTCATGTATTTTGAATTGCTGTTATTAGGGGCATAAATTTTTAGGATGATTATATTTTCTTGATAGATTGACACTTTATCATTATGAAATGAACTTCATAATGTCCAGAAATATTCCTTACACTGAAATCTGCATTTTTTGAAATTACTGTAGCTCCTCCAACTTTATTTTGATTAGTGTTATTAAGGTATATCTTTTTTCCATTTTTTTAACTTTCAATTGACTTGCATCTTTATTACTAAAATTCATTTCTTGTAGGCAAAACAAAGTTGTGTCTCACAGTTTTATGTAATCTGAAATTCTCTTCCTTTTACTTGGGGGTTGTAGACCATTTATGCTTAATATAATTATTGATATGACTAGATTTACATCTATCATCTTGGAATTCTTTTGTCCCCATTGTCTGCTTGATTTGCCTTCATCTGCATTAATTACTTTTATGATTTTTTTTACTTGTTTTTGGTTGTTTAACTATAATTGTTTGTCAACTTTAGCAGTTTCTTTAGCATTTTTAGTGCATATATTAATTCATCATTGTCTACCTTCAAGTGATATTATACAACTTTACATACAGTATAAAACTTTTAGTGAAAACAAAAACAAAAATAAATAAATAAAACTTATAGTAGCACACTTGCATGTCTAATCTCTTGGTATTTATGCTATTGTCATATATTTTGTTTACTCATATGTTATAAACTCCATAATACATTGTTATGATTGTTGTTTAAATTAATCCTTCATAAGTGTATAGTTTAGCAGTGTTAATTATATTCATATTCTTGTGCAACATATCTATCTCTAGCAATTTTTTATGTTACAAAACTAAAACTTTATACCACTTGAAAAACAATTCTTCATTTCCTCTTTTTCTTAGCCTCTAAAAACACCATTTTACTTTCTAAGAGTTTGACTACTTTAGATATCTCATAAGTTAAATCTTAAAGTATTTGTCTTTTCAAATTACTTTATTTAGCATAATGTCCTCAAGTTTCATTCATATTGTAGCATATGAGAGGATTCTTTTATTTTTAAGGTTAAATAATATTCTATTGTACCCATATAACATATTTCATTTATTCATCTATGTGTCACAGGATCCTTAGGATGTCATTTTGCCAACCAGAAACCTTTTGTCTGAGTTTTGCTCAGGCCTGCTGGGCTTGTTTCACCCACTCAGCCTGGCAGGCTATGCTCAGCTCGTGCTACTGGACTGGATCCCATGTTTGCCAAGGGCAAGCCAGTTGCAGAGCAGCTAGAAGTGCATGAGCAAGCGAGCATGGGGTCCAGGAACTGCACACAGCCAGGCATGCTGGCTGCTGCGGCAGAGCAGCCAACTCCAAGTGCCAGCATAGGCACTGGCTCCATGCAAGCCTGAAGCCGGATCAGATGCACCACAAGCAGCTCCCACTGTAGTAGGCACCTGTGTCTGGACAAGAGGAAGAATGTGGTGGTGCCCAGAAGATTGGAGACACCAGAAACTGCAGAGCACTAAAGAGGATATCATAGCCCTGTCTTGGGGATCCCCTAGGTTTGGGCTCCCAAAGGGTCATGGCTCTTCTCTCCTTCTTGATGCCCACAATGTGGCAAATTGTGGGGAAAGGGGAGGCATGTTCAGCCTGTTTGTATTACAGTTCTTTCAATCCTGCCATTTGGTGGGTTGCAAGTTCCTGTTCCACATCCAGGAAAAATTAGGTAGATAAACAATGGGAGGGCAAGCAAGGCAGAGGTGCTTTACTGAGCAACAATACAGCTCTCAGGAGACCCAAAGTAGGTAGCTTCTTTCCACAGGTAGATCATCCCAATGAATGCAGTGCTCATTGGTGAGGAGACCCGGAGTGGGTAGCTTTTATCTAAAGGTAAGTCATCCCGTCCAGTGTGCAGCCCTCAGTGGAGAGGAGACCCAGAGTGGGTAGCTCCTATCTGCATGCAGGTCTTCCCAACATTTGTGCAGCCCTCAGCAGAAAGAAGACCTAGCATTGGTAACTTATGTCCCTAGGCAGGTCATCCTGACATCTCTCTGTGAGTCTGGCTGAGTCTGGCGGTTTTATGGGCTTCAGTGGGAGGAAGAGCCTTCTGATTGGTCCATAGATGACCATGGGTGGGCCTGGAGAAAGCATAAAGAACCATAAGTTCTCATTCCCAGCGGGGGACTCTGCCTGGACCTGAGAGCCCCACCCCATGCTTCAGGCTGTACTGGCTTGAAGGCAGGGTGATATGGCTTGGCTGTGTCCCCACCCAAATCTCAACTTGAATTGTATCTCCCAGAATTCCCATGTGTTGTAGGAGGGACCCAGGAAAGGTAATTGAATCATGGGGGCTGGAAAAGACCCATGCTAGTCTCACGATAGTGAATAAGCCTCACAAGATCGGATGGGTTTATCCGGGGTTTCTGCTTTTACTTCTTCCTCATTTTTCTCTTGTTGTTGCCATGTAAGAAGTGCCTTGCACCTCTCACCATGATTTTGAGACTGCCCTAGTCATGTGGAACTGTAAGTCCAATTAAACCTCTTTTTCTTTCCAGTTTCAGGTATGTCTTTATCAGCAGTATGAAAACAAACTAATAAATGGAGCTTCACTGGGGACCTACCCTTTCCACCCAGGAGCCAGTCTGCCTCCTGCTGACAGGCCTCCCTTCCATGCTTGTCAGCATCCAAAGTCTGGATGAGGCTGGGGCAGCAGGGAGCTGGTGTGTCAGCACATCCGAGTGCACACACACCCTTGAGTGCACACACACCCCTGAGTGCACACACACTCAGCTGGGTCATGACAAAGCCCAGGCTCAGCCTCAACTTTGTTCCAAAATCAGATCGCACAAGGAATGGGAAGAGAACAGGCAGTGGGAGCAGGCACTTCCCAGCCTGCAGGAACAGGGCAGCTTCCCCGCCTCAATAACACAGGGGGAATGCCTCAGTCCACAGCTGCAGCTAGGTGGTTGTGACTGCAGCTGCACCTGGAATGGCAAGGCTCCCACCCTGCCAACTCGGTAGGAGGTGGCATTCCCACCTGATCCTGGCTCCCAAGAGTGGAGGGATGCTGGAATCCAGAGCTGCAGCTGGGTGGCTGCAGCTGCACCCAGGGAGCATGGGGCTCCTACCCTGCCAACTGAGAAAAGGGTAGAGCTCCCACATGTTCCCAGCTCCCACTGGCTTCATGAAGTGCACAGCCCCAGCCATGCCTCCTCTGCTGCAGCTGGCATCTTCACAGTGGCTGCTACTGATGTCTAGCCACCACCACCACCATCATGTGGATAGACATTTGGATTGCTTCTGTCTCTTGGCTATTGTGAATAATGCTGCAATATTCATGGGTCTGTAAATATCTCTCTGAGATCCTGCTTTCAATTCTTCTGGATATATTCCAAAAAGTGGGTGTCTTAGTTCAGGCTGCTATAACAAAATATTATATACTGGGGGTTTAAACAACAAACATTTCTCACAGTTCTGTAGACTGAGAAGTCCAAGATCAAGGTGTCAGCCGATTTGGTATCTAGTGAGGGCCCTTTTTCTGATTTGCAGATGGCCACCTTCTTGCTGTATTCTCACATGGTGGAGAGAGAAGGCTCTTGTTTCTTCCTCTAATAAGACCAACAATCCCATCACAGAGGCTCCATGCTCATGACCTCCTCTAAACTAACCTAATTAGCTCCCAAGGGTCCCACCTCCAAGTAACTATCACATTAGGAATTAGGGCTACAGTATTTAAATTTTGGAGGAACACAAACATTCAGTTCACACCAGTGGAATTGCTATATATCATAATTCTTATTTTTAAATCTAATTCTAATCTGTATATCACAATTCTATTTTTAACTTTTTGAGATACTTTCGTACTGTTTTTCATAGCAGCTGCATGATTTTACATTCCAATAAAGAATGCACAAGTGTATCAGTTTCTTCACATTCTGGCCGGTACTTGCTATTCCCAATTTTTTAATAGCGGTCATCCTAATGGATATGAAGTGATATTTTATTGTGGTTTTAATTTGCATTCCTCTGATGATTAATAATATTAAGCATCTTTTTAATTTCCCTGTGGGGCATGTACTTATCTTTTTTAGAGGAATATCTATTTAAGTCTTTTACCTAATTTTTTATAAGTTCAATAGAAGATGTTTAATACAAAGAATCATTAACTGTGATAAAAAGTAATTATAACATATAAGGAACCTCTCTGCAAAGCACCTTAGAGCCGAGAGGCAGAACCCAGGAACAGATAAACTTGAGAGCCTCTTAGGAAAGCATGTGGTTCACCCACTGAATAGCAAAGAACTTGGATACTTTGGCCATGGTGGAGCCACCTGAAATTTCTTGGAACTGCAAGAATAAAGGCAAGCCTCTAGAGTCCATATAGATAGAGCAATCAGCAACTGGTGTTGGAAGGTTGGGGGGTCTGGAAGCAGGCAGGGGCTACAGCCTTTGGGAACCTGTGACTATAGAAGGCTACAGAATAAGTAGCAACTCAATGTGTGAATTTTCATGCCAAGAGCAGCTGCACAGGCTGTATAGAAGCTTGCAAAAGAAGTGAGGCTGGCCTCCACCTGCGTGCAGGTGTGAGAACAGGCAATTGACAGCCAGGTTTTTGCCCACTTTTTAATCAGATTATTTGGGGTTTTGTTGTTATAGAAGTTGCTTCTATATTCGGAATATTTACCTCTTTTCAGATAGATTATTTGTAAATATTTTCTTCAATTCTGTAGGCTGCATTTTCACTTTGTTGATTGTTTCCTTTGATGTGCAGAGGTTTTTAAGTTTTAAGTGGTCTCCTTTATCTACTTTTGCTTCTTTTGACTATATGTTTAATGTCATATCCTAAAAGTCATTGCCCAATTCAGTGTCATGAAGTTTGTTCCCTGTGTTTTATAGTTTTAGTCTTACATTGAGATGGTTAATCCATTTGCAGTTAATTTTTACATACGATTTCAGGTATGTGTTATGGCCTAAATTATGTCTCCCACAAATTCATATGTTAAAGCCCTAACCCCAGTGTGACTGCATTTGAGTGTATCACTTTCAGGAAGGTAATTAAGCTTAAATGAGATAAGAGTGGGACCTTAACCCAGTGGACTGGTGCTCTTATTATGAGAGAGAGAGAGAGAGAGAGAGAGAGAGAGAGAGAGAGAGAGAGAGAGAGACGAGGGATGTGAATGCACAGAGAAAAGGCCATATGAGTGAGGACATGGTGAAAAAGTGGCTATCTACAAGCCAAAGATAGAGGCCTGAGGAGAAAACACACCTAACAACACCTTGATCTTGGACTTCCACCTCCAGAACTGTGAGGAAATTAACCTCTATTGTTTAAGCTACCCAGTCTGTGGTATTTCGCTTTGGCAGCCATAGCAAGCTAAAACAGTAAGGGTGAAACTTCACTCTTTGCATGTGAATATGCAGTTTTTCCAGCACCGTTTGTTAAAGAGACTCTTCAGTTTCTGTATATCTAACAAAAAAACAAAAATTTTCATTTCGCTTTCTTTTTTAAATGACATTTTCATTGGATACATTAACTTAAATGCATAAATTTTCTTTCAGTAATTTTAAAATGTTGTCCTACTGCCTTCCTAGTCATATTGTTCCTTTATTTTTCTGAGATGGGGTCTTTCTGTCACTCAGGCTGGAGTGCAGTGGCATGATCTTAGCTCGCTGAAGCCTTGACTTCCTGGGCTCAAGCAATACTCCCATCTCAGCCTCCCAGATAGCTGAGACTACAGGTGCATGCCACCACACTCAGTTAATTTTTTATTTTTTGAAGAGATGGGTTTCACCGTGTTGCCCAGGTTTATCTCAAACTCCTGACCTAAAGTGATCTGCCTGCCTTGGCCTCCCAAAGTCCAGGGAATAGAGACAGGCACCACTGTGTCCAGTCCTTGTATCGTTTCAATGAGCAACTCACTATCATCCCTATCTTTGCTACTCTGTTCTTACCATGTCTTTTTTCTCCTTTGCATGCATTCTCTTATCTATTATTTTGAGCAATTTGATTATGATGTCTCTTGTTAAAGTTCATCTCATTTTTCTTGTACTTGGAATTTAATAAGTTCATCTTTGGGTTTATAGTTTTTATTATATATGGAAACTTTTTAGCCATTTTCTTACAACCTTTTTTCTGTCTCTCCTTTTCTCTTATATACTTTGAAAATTCCAATCACATTTGTAACATGCCACTTAAAGTTGTCCCATACATAGTTACCTGTATTAGTCCATTTTCACACTGCTATAAAGAATATCACCTGAGACTGGGTAATTCACAAATGAGAGGTTTACTTGACTCACAGTTCTGCATGGCCAGGGAGGCCTCAAAAAACCTTACAGTCATGGTGGAAGGGGAAGGGGAAGCAGGCACCTTCTTCAAGACAGCAGGAGAGAGAGAAAAAGGAGAGGTGCCAGACACTGACAATTCATCAGATTTTGTGAGAACTCATTCACTAAGAAGTCTGCTTCATGATTCAATTACCTCCTACCAGTCTTCTCCCTCAACATGTGAAAATTACAATTCAACATGAAATTTGGGTGGAGACACAGAGCCAAACCATATCATTCACTGATGTTCCTTACATTTTTTAAAGTTCTTTTTTTCTGCCTATTTTATTTTCAATAGTTCCTTTGCTATGGCTTCAATTTCAGCCATTTTTCCATCTATCATATGTAATTCATACATTTTCAACAGAGGAAATCCTCTCCTTAAGAAAGCAAAAATTGGTTCTTGAGAGACAAAATCAAAATATTATATGGTACGTATGTGGTTATAAATTTTATGAGGAATGGAGGAGATTAGAAAACAAACATCCAAACAGGCTCCATGGAGGTAATAATAAAAAAGATTGAAAACTTTGTATAATCTGCTGTTAATATCACACAGCATATTTTTCTTTTTTCTATTACTTTTTAATTTTTATTTTTGTGGGCACATAGTAGGTGCATATATTTATGGGATATAGGGGACATTCTGATATAGGAATACAATGCATAATAATCACATCAGGATAAACAGAATATCTATCACCTCAAGCATCTATCCTTTCTTTGTGTTAAAACAATCTAATTATACTCTTCTATTTTTAAATGGACAATAAATTATCGTTGATGGTAGTCACCCTGTTGTGCTATCAAATACTAGATCTTATTCATCCTAATTGCATTATTGTATCCATTAACCATCCCCACATCCCCGTCACCCCCACTGTCACTACCCTTCCCAGCCTCTGGTAACCGTCATTCTACTATCTCTCTCTATGAGTTCAGTTGTTTCCATTTTTAGCTCCTACAAATAAGTGAGAATATGTGCTTTGTCTTTCTGTGCCTAGCTTATTTTATTTAATATAAGGTATTCCTGTTCGCCCCATGTTGTTGCAAATGACAGGCTCTTATTCTTTTTTACGGCTGAGTAGTACTCCTCTGTGTATGTATACCACATTTTCTTTATCCATTCCTCTGTTGATGGACACTTGGATGGCTTCCAAATTGTGGCTATTGTGAACAATGCTGCAATATACATGGGAGTGCAGCTATCTCTTCAAAATACTCATTTCTTTGCTTTTGATGTACCTAGCAGTTGAATTACTGGGTCATATTTCCAGTAATGGTCATAATTACTGTGTTATTTCTCATTTTAGAGGGAAACGTCAAACTATTTCTATAACAGCTCTATTAATTTACATTCCCACCAACAGTGTATGAGGGTTCCCTTTCCTAAACATCCTCACCAGAGTTTGTTATTGTCTGCCTTTTGGATAGAAGCCATTTTAACTAGGATGAGATTATAGTCCAATTGATGATGCAAAGATAGTTTTGATTTGAATTTCTCTGATGACCTATGTTGTTTAGCTCCTTTTCATATCTGTTTGCCATGTGTGTGCCTTCTTTTGAAAAATGTCTATTCAGATCTGTTCCCTATTTTTAAATTGGATTATTTGATTTTATTCTATTGAGTTGTTTGAGCTCTTTATATATTCTGTTTTTTAATCGCTTGATAAATGTATAGTTTGCAAATATTTTCCCTATTCTATAGGTGGCCTCTTCATTTTTTTATTGTTTTCTTTGCTGTACAGAAGTGCTTTAACTTGATGTGATCCCATTTGTCCATTTTTGCTTGAGTTGACTGTGCTTTTTTAGTATTACTCAAGAAATCTTCACCCAGACCAATATCCTGAAGTTTCCCTAATGTTTTATTTCAGTAGTTTTATAGTTTGAGATCTTAGATTTAACTCTTTAATCCATTTTGATTTGATTTTTGTACATGGTGAGAGATATGAGTCTAGTTTCATTTTTCTTATATGGATATCCAATTTTCCCAGAACCCTTTACTGAAGATACTGACTATCCTTTACCCAAAGTATGTTCTTGGCACTTTTGTCAAAAATGAGTTAACTGTAGATGTATGAATACATTTCTTGGTTCTTTAGTCTGTTCCATTGGTCTAAAATGTCCATTTTTATGCCAGTGCCATGCTGTTTTGATTATTATAGCTCTGTAGTATAATTTAAAGTCAGGTAATGTGATTCCTTCCATTTTGTTCTTTTTGTTAAGGATAGCTTTGACTATTTAGGGTCTTCTGTGGTTCCATATAAGTTTTAGGATTATTTTTTCTATCTCTATGAAGAATGTCATTGATATTTGGTAGGGATTGCATTGAATCTATAGATTGCTTTGCATAGTATAGATATTTCAACAATATTGATTTTTCAAAACCTTGAACATGGAATATCATTCAATTTTGTGTGTCTTCTTCAATTTCTTGGCATCAATGTTTTATAATTTTCATTGTAGAGATTTTCACTTCTTTGGCTAATTCCCATGTATTTTATTTTACCTGTAGCCATTCTAAATGGGATTTCTTTTTCAGATTGCTTACTGATGACATGTAGAAATGCTGCTGATTTGTGTATGTTGCTTTTGTATCCTGAAACTTTACTGGATTTGATTATCAGTTCAAATATTTTTTGGTGGAGTCTTTAAGTTTTTCCAAATATAAGATTATATCATCTGCAAACAAGGCTTATTTGGCCTTGTCCTTTCCAATTTGGATGTCCTTTCTTTCTTTTGTCTGATTGCTCTAGCTAGGACATTAAATTACAGTTGTGACAGTAGGCATCCTTATCTCGTTCCACATCTTACAGGAAAGGCTTTAAGCCTTTCATTGTTCAGTACAATACTAGCTGTGAGTCTATCATATATGGCTTTTATTGTGTTGAGGTATGTTTCTTCTATACCCAGTTTTTTGAGGGTTTTTTATCATAAAGGCATGTAGAATTTTATCAAATGTCTTTTCAACATCAATTAAAATGATCATATGGTTTTTTTCCTTTATTTTATTGATATGGTGTATCATATTGATTGATGTGCATATGTTGAATTATCATTGCACCCCTGGGATAAATCCCACTTGGTCATGATAAATAATCTTTTTAGTGTGTTCATATATTCGGTTTGCTAGTATTTTGTTGAGGGTTTCTGCATTAAGGTTCATTAGGGATATTGGCCTGTAGCTTTCTTTTTTTAATGTGTCTTTGTCTGGTTTTGGTATCAGGGTAATACCAGCCCCATAGAATGAATTTGAATGGAGTCCCTTCACCTCTATTTTTTTCAGAACAGTTTGAATAGGATTGGTATTAGCTCTTCTTTAAATGTTTGGTAAAATTCAGCAGTGAAGCCATCAGGTCCTGAAATTTTCTTTGCTGGAAGACATTTTATTATGGCTTCAATCTCATCACTTATTATTGACCTGTTCAGGTTTTGAATTTTTCATGGTTCAATCTTGGTAGCTTGGATGTGTCTAGGAATTTGTCCATTTCTTCTAGGTTTTCCAATTCACTGGCATATAGCTGCTCGTAGTAACCTTTAATGATCCTTTGAATTTCTGTGGTATTGGTTGTAATGTCCCCCTTTTCATGCTTTTATTTATTTGAGTCTTCTCCCTTTTGTTATTAATCCAGTTTAATGTTTATCATTTTATCTTTTCGAAAAACCAACTTTTCATTTCATTAATCTTTTGTATATTTTTGTTTCTATTTCATTAATTTCTGCTCTGATTCTTAATATTTCTTTTCTTCTACTAATTTTGGATTTGATTTGCTCTTAATTTTCTAGTTCTTTAAGATGTATCATTAGATTTTTTATTTGAAGTTTTTTTTCCTTTTGTGATGTAGGCACTTATTTATATAAACTTTCCTGTTAGTACTGCTTTTGCTATATCCCATAGATTTTAATATGTTATATTTCTATCTTCATTTGTTTCAAGGAATTTTTAAATTTCCTTCTTAATTTTTTGACCCACTGATCAATCAGGAGCATATTGTTTAATTTTCATGTGTTTGTATAGTTTCCAAAATTCCTCTTGCTATTGATTTCTAGCTTTATTTCACTGTAGTCAGAGAAGTTACTTAATATAATTTTAATTTTAAAAAATATGTTAAGACTTGTTTTGTGTCCTAACACGTGATCTATCCTTCAGAATGATCCATATGCTGAGGAAAAGAATGTGTGTTCTGCAACCATTGGATACAATCTTTTGTAAATATCTATTAGGTCCATTTGGTCTATAGTGCAGAGTAAGTCTGATATTTCTTCATTTATTTTCTGTCTGGATGATCTGTCCATTGCTGAAAGTGGGGTATTGAATTCTCCAGCTATTATTATATTGGGATCTATCTCTCTTTAGCTCTAATATTTGCTTTATATATCTGGGTGTTTCATTGTTGGGTGCATATATATTTGTAATTGTTATATCCTCTTACTGAATTAACCACTTTATCACATATAATAAACTTCTTTGTCTTTTTTCACAGTTTTTGTCTGGAAATCTGTTTTGTGTGATATAAGTATAGCTACTCCTGTACCTTTTTTGTCTTTCATTTGCATAAAGTATATTTTTTCAACTTTTTATTTTCAGTCTATGAAGGTCTTTATAGGTAAAGTGTGCTTCTTGTAGGTAAGAAATCATTGGGTCTTGTTTTTTTTTCTTTTCTTAAATTCCATTTAGCCACTCTATGTTTTGTTATTGGAGAGTTTCATCCATTTCCATTCAATGTTATTATTGATGAGTAAGGACTTACTACTGTCATTTTGTTATTTGTTTTCTGGTTGTTTTGTGGTCAACTTTTCCTTTTTTTCCTTTCTTCCTGTCTTCCTTTTGGTGAAGGTGGTTTTCTCCATGTTTAAATGTTTTCATTTTTATTTTATGTGTATCTTTTTTTTGATTCAAGGTTACCATGAGGCTTGCAAATAAGATTTTATAACCTATTACTTTAAGCCGATAGCAACTTAACCTTGATTGCATAAATAAACAAAAAACAAACCAGCAAAGAGAAAACTAATAAAAACTCTACACATTAACTTTATCCCCCTGCTTTTTAACTTTCTATTGCTTCTATTTACATTTTGTTATGTTGTCTTTATCTTGAAAAGTTGTAGTTATTATTTTTGATAGGTTAATCATTGAGTCTTTCTACTCAAGACATGAGGAGTTTACACACAATTGCAATGTTATAATAGTCTGTGTTTTTCTGTGTATTTACTATTATCAGTGAGGTTTTTTACATTCATTTTTATTTTACGTGTATAGATAATTATTGTTATTGTTCATTAATGTTTTTGTGTTTCAGATTGAAGAACTTCCTTTAGCATTTCTTGTAGGACAGCTCTGGTGTTGATGAATCCTTCAGCTTTTATTTGTCTAGGAAAGTCTTTGTTTTGTTTCTTCTTCATGTTTGAAGGATATTTTCACAGGGTATACTATTATAGAATAGAAGTTTTTTCTTTTAGCACTTTAAATATGTTATGCCATTCTCTCCTGGCCTGTAAAGTTTCTGCTGTGAAGTCTGCAGCCAGATGTATTGGCTCTCTTTTGCATATTATTTGTTACTTTTCTCGTGCGGCTTTTATGATCATTTCTTTTTCCTTGACCTTTGGGAGTTTGATTATTAAATGTTTTGAGGTAGCCTTATTTGGGTTAAATCTGCTTGGTGTTCTATGATCTTCTTGTACTTGAATATTGATATCTTTCTCTAGCCTTAAAAGTTAACTGTTATCCTCTTAAATAAATTTGTATCCTCATCCCTCTCTCTCTCTCTCTCTCTCTGCTTCTTCTTTAAGGCCAATAATTCTTAAATTTGCCCTTCTGAGGCATTTCCTAGATCTTATAGGCATGCTTCATTCTTTTTTTATTATTTTTCCTTTTGCCTTCTCTAACTTTGTATTTTCAAATAGCTGTCTTCAAGTGCATTAATTCTTTCTTCTGTTTGGTCAATTCTGCTGTTAAGGCATTTTAGTATGTCAATTGCATCTTTCAGCTCCAGAATTTCTACTATATTCTTTTTAATTATTTTAGTCTCCTTGTTAATTTATCTGATGGGATTCTGAAGTCCTTCTCTGTATTATATTGAATTTTGCTGGGCTTCCTCAAAACAGTTATTTTGAATTTTCTGTCTGAAAAGTCACATATCTCTGTCTCGCTGGAATTGGCCACTGGTGCCTTATTTAGTTTGTTTGGTGGGGTCACATTTTCCTGGATGGTCTTGATGCTTAAATATTTATCTATGTCTGCACATTGAAGCATTAGGAATTTATTGTAGTGTTTGCAAATCTGGGCTTATTGGTACCCGTCCTTCTTGGGAGACTTTCAAGTTTTCAAAGGAACTCAAGTGTTGGGATGTAAACCTTTGGTGACTGTGGCTATATCTGCATTAGGGGACACCATAAGCCTAGTAATGCTGTGGTTCTTGCAGTATAATAGAGATACTGTCTTGGTGGTCTTGGGTGAGATCCAGAATTCCTTGGGAATACCATGAAGAAATGTGTGTTCTCGTCCTTTACTTTCTACCAAACAAACAGAGTTTCTCTTTCTGTGCTGAGCTGCCTGGAGCTGGGGGAGGGATGACACAAGCACTGCTGTGGCCACCACCACTGGAACTGCACTAAATCAGCCCCAGAACTAAAGACAGCACTAGGTCTCACCTAAGCCCCACAGTGACCACTGCCTGTCTATCATCAATGTTCATTCAAAGTCCAAGGGCTCTTCAGTTAGCTTGTGGTAAATGCTGCCAAGTCTGGGTCTCTCCTTTCAGGGCAATGTCCCACCTGCCCCACCAGGCCCAGGACAGTTCCAGAAATGCTGTCCAGGAGCCAAGGCCTGGAATCAAGGACCACTGGGAGCTTGATACTCTACCCTACTGTGGCCATGCTGGCACCAAAGGTGTAAAGGCCCCTTTACTCTTCCCTCTCCTTTCTTCAAGAAAAAGGAGTCTTTCCCCATAGTTACCACAGCTAGGAATATGCTAGGTTACATCTGAAGCCAGCCTAGCTCTGAGTCTCACCCAAGGTCCACAATGAGTACAACCTGGCTACCACTGCTGATTATCGAGGACCTAAGGGCCCATTAGTCAGCAAATGGCAAATTCTGCTGGGACTGGACCCTTCCCTTCAAAGAAGCAGGTTCCCTTCTGGCTCAGGATGTGTCTAGAAATGACATCCAGGAGCAAGGTCCTAGAATGGGGGCCTCAGGACTCTCACTGGTGCCCTATTCTATCATGGTTTAGCTTGTATACAAGTTGCAAGACAAAAATCCTCTTTACTCTCCTCTCTCCTCTTCCCAAGCAGAATGAAGGGGTTTCTCCAAGAGCTGTGAGCTGCACCACCTGGGGTCAGGGGAGGGGTGAGGCAAGCATTCCCTTGGCCACCCATGCTGGTGTGTCACTAAGTCACATGCACCCCAAGTCCACTAGCTCCCAGACCAGCATGGAAACAAGACTTGCCCAGAAATTGCAGTCCTTTTGCTTTAGACTGCTTTTCAAGTTAATTTAGAACCCCAGAGTTCTTTAGCCCACAGTGGTGGGGCTGCCTAGAACTCAGGTTCCAACCTCTAGGATGGGCAATTTATCTCTCATTGAGGCTGGTCTAAATGCTTCCTCCATGGGCCCTGGCTGAGTTCTGCTCCATGTTGCTTTCCATGGTGACGGGGCAGCACTGAGTTCCAATGCAAAGTCCTACAATTACTGAATTTTCCCACCCCTAAACTCATAAATTCTCTCTGTGCTATGCAGCTGCTGTCAAGTGGGAGGGAGGATATAGGCAATTCAAGACTGTCTTTCCTACCTTCATTAGTGCCTCTTGCCTTAATATGATGTTAAAACCAGGTACTGTGATTGCTCACCTTACTTTTGGTTCTTATGAAGGCACTGTTTTGTGTGTGGATAGTTGTTCAATTTGGTATTCCTGTTGGAGTTATAATCACTGGAGGCTCCTATTCAGCCATCTTGCTCTGATTCCTCCAGTCCCGAATATGTTCCACTTCTACATCAGATATAGTTTTTTCTCTTGAACTTAGATTTGAGTCCATATCATGACTTCTATGTGCTATTTTGCCTTTTGAATAAATGAAACGCAATTATGATAGATGTTTAAATGTCTTTGTCTGCAATTCTAATACAGTGTCAGTTCTAGATGAGTTTTGATTGAGTTTTCTTATTCAAAGTCATATTTTTCTGCCTCTTTTATGTCTGCTGATCTTTGAGTAATGCTAGATATTGTGATTTTACCTTTTTCAGTGCTAGACTTTTTATATTCTATAAATATTCTTATACTTGGTTCTGCAATGCAGTTTATTTATTTGAAATAATTTTTTTTTCAGGTCTTTCTTTTAAGATCTGTTATGTGGGACAAGAGTAGCATTTTGTTGAGAGCTAGTTATTTTCTACTACTAAGTTAAGACCCTGATAAGGGCTCTAACCAATGTTCCATAAAATATGAAGTTTTCCAGTCTGGCTATTTCTAGCTTTTTGTGAGCACTGGGTACTATTCTTTCTATTCCCTTTGAAAAGTCCTTTCCCTGGCCTCAGGTAGTTTCCTCACATGTTTGCTCTGATCAGTACTCTGATGGGTAATCCAAGGAAACCTCTGTCATTATCCACGGCTCTCCCTCTCTCTTTACAGCTCTTTTTTCTACACAGCTCTCTTTCTTTCTCCTGTGAACAACCCACCTTAGTCTTCCTAGACTCTCAGCTGCATTTCAGCAAGGAGGCCAGCATAGCTGGATAAAAACTGACTGCAGATCAAAGAGAAAGAATAAGGAAGGGATAGGGAGAAGTCCTTGTAGGGTCTTGGAAACCATAAGACTTTAGCATTGAGTGGTGTAAGAAGCTCTTACCAGGTATTGAGGAGAAGAGTAACTTAATCTGCCTTGAGATATGATTTGACAAAAAGACTGAAGGGAATCAGAATTAGATTCAGGGAGACCAACTGGGAACTGATTATATGAGGTAATGGTGGCTCAGACAAAAATGGCGTCAGTGAGGGTAATGAGAAGCAGTCTAATTCTTGGTTTATCCTGAAGCTTGAGCTAACAGTATTGGCTGATGAATTTGATGTCAGGGATTTGCATGTTCAATGTAGAGTTTCGCCTTGAGAGATATTAAAATCCATTCTTAACATGAACGTCATGGCCGTGCTTAACATGAAGAGCTATGAGCAAGTTCTAAGGTTAGAAATACATCTTTCTAGAAAAATAAAAAATTTAAATCACTATTTTAAAAAGTGCTTATATATATTTTTTCTAATAGCTGAAGATATAGAGAGCCCAAAGTTTAACAATATCCATCCTTACAGGCTTCCTGTAAAATTTTCAAATTTAATCTCAATAATAAGGTATCCTTTTACCTAAAGCATAATACAGTAATAGAAATGCTAAATACATTTTTGTTGTTGTTGTTGTTTAGGGTGGAGTGATTTAAAAAAGAACTCAAGTTCGGCTTACACACTTATCCCATTTTTCTCTTTAACATCACTATCACAAATCTTCAATTTTATAAAATCCCTGCTCCTTCTGGTGAAGGTGTCCCTTGGCTCTCATACCAGCTTCGCTATAAAAATCAAGTACATGTGTGGGAGGTCCAAATTCCATGCTGCAGCTCTCCCTGAGTCCTGGAAATGGAGGAGCAATGCAATCCTTTCACTCCAGCTTCAGCTCACTTTCAATTTCTTGCAGCTGTTCCATTTGTAAGCAGTTTGGAAACCAAATATGCCTCAGCAAGGAGTGGAAAGTGAGATTCCTGCCTTTTTCCTTCCTGAATATGCACCTTATCTTTGTCTCAATTTTGAGGAAATCAAATATCATAAGGTTTCCAAAAATATTTATCTTGGAGCTTTCGGAGAATTCCTAGTTAGTGAGAAAGTGCTATTTCAAAGAAGGCAAGGAATAAATCTCCTGATGATGTAGACGTCCCAAGCAATTGCATTACTCTAGTTGCCAAAGGCAGACCCAGACCTTCCCTGGCCTCTCTGTTTAGTTGGGGGCCTTTGGGAGAAGATCTTACTTGGCAGTATTCCAAGAGGAAGCCAATTAAAGTTCAGTGGGAGCTTCAAGGCCCTAATTTCAATAACCAATCAAATCAACACTCAGTAGCCACACGAGAAGAACTGGAGAAGTGCTGAATTAATATTTATTCCCATGAAATATATAAAGATGTTCTCACTCTTAAAGGAAAATATGAAACCTGGTGATCAATAGATGTGGAGGCCCAAACTTTTAGCTTAATTCCCCTACCACCACCCCATGCTTGGCGGCTATCCAGAGAATAAGCAATTATGAGGTAGTTGGGACTGGAAACATCCAAACTCCAGGTCTCCAGCTCCTAAGCTGAAAATGTCAAATGAGATTTCTCAGACCTAGAGAGGTGTTGAGATATTTTTCTATTTTCTTCTCCTTTGTCTGCTTAAACTGCAGTGGGCTTTTTTCTGAATTGGCTGTTATGAGAAATTTAACGGCCTTTCCACATATGACAGATTTTGGAAGCAAAATCCACAGGTCATATATAACACCAACCCTGGTTGCTACAGCCTGAACCTGAGCAATATGAATTGTTAAGTATTGGAGCTCCAAGTGTTTAGTTATGGTTAATTTATAACTAAACACACTAGTATTTAGTGGAACAAAAAGGTCATTAGTGTCTTACTAGGAAGCAATTAAATTAACAGCTCAAAGCCATTCATCAAATCACAAAACAGATGCTGAACTCTTCTGTAGGAAATCAGATTCTACAACGCAGGAAGAAAACTAAATTCAAAACATAGCAAAACACATCCACCTCCCTCCCTCAGCTTCTTTCAAAACAAAAATCCACCTCTTTCATCTGCATCCAGAGTCCCAGAGTTCTTTACATTTTAGAGAAGCCAAGTCTGAGAAGAAAAAACTCACACACAAATTCAAAGTGTTTTATCTATGTTCTCTCTCAACAACAATTAACACAGAAAATTTCTGTGACCACATGTATGTATGTTTATGGGGGGATGCTCCTTTCTACCAAGCAAGCAATCAACTTTGCAGCAGATACCAAATGGGTGTCTTCCAATTCAATTCTGACACTGTCTTCCTGGAAAAAGTATCAACTCCCACAGGTTGAAAGCTTAGTCCCCAAGACTTCTCCCCCAACCATTATCAATCACAAGCCCCACATTATTTTGCCTATGCTTCTGACCGACCAGCTATAAACTGGAGTTCCCACATCCCTCTCCTCGAGTTTGATTAATTTGTTGGAGTGGCTCACAGAACTTAGGGAAGTACTGATGCCTACCAGTTTATTACAAAAAATATTTTTAAAAATACAAATAAACAGCCAGATGAAGAGATATATGGGAAGAGGTCTGGAAGGGTCCTGAGTGCAGCAGCCTCTGTCCCAGTGGAGCTGGGATGCTCCACCCTCCTAGCATGTGGATGAGTTCTTGTTTACCTTCCTACAAGCCTCCATGTATTCAGCTACTTAGAAGCTCTCCAAAGCCAGTCTTTTTGGGTATTTATGTAGGCATGATGGATTAAACCATTATCCATTGGCAATTGACATGGTTTGGAGCTGTGTTCCCACTCAGATCTCATAGTGAATTGTAATCCGCGATGTTGAAGGTGACTGGATTTTGAGGGCAGTTTCTTATGAATGGTTTAGCACCATCCTCTTGAGACCATCCTTAGGATACTGAGTGAGTTCTCATGAGATTCGGTTGTTTAAAACTGTAGTACCTAGGCCCTCTCTTGCTCCTGGTCCTTTGCCTTCTGCCGTGACTGAAAGCTTCTTGAGGTCTCCCAAGAGGCAGAAACCACTATGCTTCCTGAATAGCCTGCAGACTCATAAGCGAATTAAACCTCTTTTTTTTAATAAATTACTCAGTCTCAGGCGAATTTCTTTATAGCAATGCAAGAATGGCATGATCAAGTTAACCTTCAGTCCCTCTCCCCTTCCCAGAAGTTTGGGGTGTGGATGAAAGTCCCAACCCTCTAATCATATCTGGATCTTTCTTATGATCAGCTTCAGAATGAGGCTACCTAAGGGTTGCCAGCCATCAGTCATACAAAAATACATCACTTTGGAGATTCTAAGGATTTTAAGAGTTATATGCCCGAAAATGGGGTCAAAGACCAAATATATATATTTCACAATATCAAACTATACATCCTCTGAAACCTAGGCAGAGCTTCCCTAACTTCAATTCATTCCTTCTGCACACCCACAGGGCCAACAGAATGTGGAAGTTGCCAAGGCTTGGGGCTCGCACCCTCTGAAGCTATGGCCCAAGCTATACCTTGGCCCCTATTAGCCGTGGCTGGAACTGGAGTGGCTGGGATGCAGGGCGCCATGTTCTGAGGCTGCACAGAGCAGCAGGAGCCCAGATCCCAACTTGAAATCATTAATCCGTCATAGGCCTCTGGGCCTGTGATGGGAGGGGCTGCCGTAAAGGTCTCTGACTTGCCTTGGAGACATTTTCCCCACTGTCTGATCTATTGACATTCAGCTCCTGATTACTTATGCAAACTTCTGCCTCCCCAGATAATTGGTTTTTGTTTTCTACTGCATGGTCAAGCTGCAAATTTTCCAAACTTTTACATTCTGCTTCTCTTTTAAACATAAATTTGATTTTTAGATCATCTCTTTGTCAACGCATATGACTGTATGCTTTTAGCAGAAGTCAGGTCACATTCTGAAAGCTTTGCTGCTTAGAAATTTCTTCTGCCATATACCCTAGGTTGTCTCAAGTTCAAAGTTCCACAGATCTCTAGGGTGGGGCAAAATACTGCCAGTCTCTTTGCTAAAGCATAGCAAGGGTGATCTTTACTCTAGTTCCCAATAAGTTTCTCATCTCCATCCGAGACCACCTCAGCCTAGACTTCGTTGTCCATATCACTATCAGGATTTTGGTGAAAATCATTTAAAAAGTCTCTAAGAAATTTCAAGCTTTCTAATGTCTTCCTGTCTTCTTCTGAGCCCTCCAAATTATTCAAGCTCTGCCCATTACCCGGTTCCAAAATCAGTTTTGCATTTTCAGGTATCTTTATAGCAATGCCCTACTTTTTTGGTACCAATTTTCTGTATTAGTCCATTTTTACACTGCTATAAAGAATTAGCTGAGACTGGGTAATTTATAAAGAAAAGAGGTTTAATTGACTCACTATTCTGCATGGCTGAGGAGGCCTCAGGACACCTATAATCATGGCAGAAGGCAAAGTAAAAGCAAGCACCTGCTTCACAAGGTGGCAGGATAGAAAAAGAAGGGCAGGGAAACTGCCACACTTCTAAACCATCAGATCTCATGAGAACTCACTCACTCTATCACGAGAACAGCATGGGGGAAACCACCTCTATGATCCAATCACTTCCCACTAGTTTCCTCCCTTGACAGGTTGGGATTACAATTTGAGATAAGATTCGGGTGGGGACACAGAGTCAAACCATGTTACCCAGTTTCAATGGAGAAATCAACCAGACAGAAAGTTAATAAGGAAATACTGAAATTGAGCTGTACTTTAGACAAAATGAACCTAACAGATATACACAAAACTTTTCATCCAACAGAAGCAGAATATAGATTTTTCTCTAGTGCACATGGAACATTCTCCAGGATAGACCATATGGTAGGCCACACAAAAAGTCTCAACAAATTTTAAGATTAAAATCATATCAAGTATTGTTTCCAACCACAATGGTATGAAACTAGAAATCAACAACAGAAGGAATTTTGGAAAATTCACAAATATGTGGAAATTAAGCAACATGCTCTGAACAACCAATGAATCAAAGAAGAAGTCAAAAGGGAAATTTTAAAATATCTTGAGACAAACAACAATGGAAACACAATATACCAAAACCTATGGGATGCAGCTTAAAAGCAGTTACAAGAACAAAATTTATGGCAATAAATGCCTATATTGAAAAAGAAGAAAGATCCCAAATAAATACCCTGATATTGTGCCTCGAGTAACTAGAAAAAAGAACAAGTAAACCCAAAGTTAGCAGAAGGAAGAAAATAATAAAGATCAGAACAGAAATAAATCAAATAGAGAAAAAAAAATTTAAAAATCAATAAAACTAACAGTTACTTTTTTAAAAAAAAGTTAAATAAAATCAACAGATCCTTAGCCAGGAGAAAGAGAGAGACAGAGAGAGAGAAGATTCAAATACATAAAATTAGAAATGGAAGTGGAAACATTACAACAGATGCCTAAGAAATGAAAGAATACTAAAGAACTATTATGAACAATTACATGTCAAAAAATCTGCTAACCTAAAGGAGGTGGATAAATTTCTAGTAAAATACAACCTAGCAAAGTTGAATCAGGGAGAAATAGAAAGCCTGAGTGGACCAATAACACACAAAAGATTAAAGCAGTAAAACCTCCCAACAAAGAAAAGCCCAGGAACACATGACAGATGAATTCTACCAAACTTTCAATGAATAATTAATATTAACATTTCTTAAACTCTTCCAAAAAAATAGAGCTAGAGGGAATACTTCCTAACACATTTACAAGACCATTGTCATCATGAACCTATGGCAAAGACACCACAAAGCAATAAAATTACAGGCCAATATCACTGATGAATATTGATGCAAAAAATCCTCAATAAAATATTAGCAAAATTGAATTCAACTGCATATTAAAAAAGCATACATTATCATCAAGTGGGATTTATCTCTGGAAGGCAAGGCTGGTTTTATATGTGTAAATCAATTAATATGATACATCACATTAACAGACTAGAAGACAAAAACCACATAATCGCATCAATTGATGTGATTTTACAGGAAATGAAAGCTTTTCCTGTATGACCTGGTACAAGGCAACTATGCCTGCTTTCATTACTTCTAGTCAACATAGTACAGGAAGTACTATCAAAAGAAATTATACAAGAGAAATAAATAAAAGTTATCTGGATCAGAAAGAAGTAAAATTATTGCTATTTGTGGATGACATAATCATGTATGTAAAAAATTTCAAAGACTCAAACCAAAAAACTGTTAGATCTAATAAATGAATTCAGTAAAATTACAGAATATAAAATCCACATACGGGTCAGGTGCAATGACTCATGCCTATAATCCCAGCACTTTGGGAGGCTGAGGCGGGTGGATCACTTCAGGTCAGGAGTTCGAGACCAGCCTGGCCAACATGGCGAAATCTTGTCTCTACTAAAAACACAAAAATTAGCTGGGTGTGGTGGCTCATGCCTGTAGTATCAGCTTCTTGGGAGACTGAGGCATGCGACTGGCTTGAGCCTGGGAAGCAGGGGTTGCAGTGAGCTGAAATCGCACCACTGCACTCCAGCCTGGGGAATGAAGCAAGACTCCATCTCAAAATAAATAAATAAATGCAACATGCAAAAATCTGTGGTATTTCTAGACATAAAAAATAGCCTAGCCAAAAGAGAAATTGAGAAAACAACCCCATTACAATAGCATCAAAAAATGATACTTAGGAATAAATTTAACCAAAAAGGTGAAAGACCTATATACTAAAAACTACAAAATATTGAGGAAAAAATTGAAAAGGACACAAATAGATAAAAAGATAGTCCATGTTTATGCATCAAAAGGGTTAATATTGTTAAAATGTCCATACTGCCTAAACCAATATATACATTCAATGTAATCCTTATCAAAATCTCAATGGCATTTTTCACAGAAATAGAAAAAAAAATCCTGAAATTTGTGTGGAACTTCAAGTGACCCCAAATAATCAAAGCAATTCTGGGAGAAAAAATGGGGGACATCAAACTTACCAATTTAAAATTATATTACAAAACTATAGTAATCAAAACAGTATAGTATGGGAGGAAAAACAGACACATAG
This sequence comes from Plecturocebus donacophilus, assembly GCA_004027715.1. Taxonomy (NCBI): domain Eukaryota; kingdom Metazoa; phylum Chordata; class Mammalia; order Primates; family Pitheciidae; genus Plecturocebus; species Plecturocebus donacophilus. The sequence continues at coordinate 21,100 of PVKP010018363.1, read as the reverse complement.
AGCTGTGGAACAGTATAGAGGTTCTGGAAACACATCCAAACATATATGGCCAATGAATTTTTGACATGAATGCCAAAAAGACGTGATGAAAAAAGGACAGTCTCTTCAATAAATGGTGCTGGAAAAGAATGAAAGTGGACTCTTAACAACATACACAAAAATTAACTCAAAATGGATAAGATACCTAAATATTAGACCTGAAACCATGAAATTCCTGAAAGGAAACATAGAGGGAAAGCTCTTTTACATTGGTCTTGGCGATAATTTGTTGGATGTCATATCAAAACCTCAGGCTACAAAAACAAAAATAAATAAATGGGACTACATCAAGCTAAAAAGTTTTTGCACAGCAAAGGAAATAATAAACAAAATGAAATGACATCCTACAGGCTGGTAAAAAATATTTCCAAATGATATATGAGGTAAAGGGTTAATATCAAAGATTTATAAAGAAAGAACTCATATAAGTCAACAGTAAGAAAATTCTATAACCTTATTAAAAATGAGCAAAGGACCTGAACAGTATTTTCTCCAAAGATGACATAAAATGGTCAGAGGTATACGAAAATGTGCTCAACATCACTAGTCATCAGGGAAATGCAAATCAAACTCACTGTGAGATACACCCTCCTACCTGTTAGGATAATTATTATCAAAAAGACAACAGATAACAAGTGTTGGCAAGAGTGGAAGAAAGGAAACTCTTATATATTGTTGGTGGGAATATAGATTGGTGCAGCCATGGTGGAAGACAATATGGGGGTTCCTAAAGAAATTAAAAATAGAACTACCACATAATCTAGTGACCCTTCTTCTGGGTACACACCCAAAGGCAATAAAATCACCGCCTAGTAAAGCCTCTGCACTCTATTCCTGTGTTCATTGTAGTATTATTTACAATAGTCAAGATATAGAAAAAAATCCAGGTGTCTGTCAATGAACAAATGGTTAAAATAGCAGTAGTGTGCATGTGTATATATAGATGTATGTGCATATGTATGTATTAGTCTACCTTAACAAAGGGGGTAGATCTTGCCATTTGCCTCAAAGTGGATGGACCTGGAGGCATTACGCTAAGTGAAATAAGCCAGACACAAAAAGAAAAATATTGTACGATCTCACTTATATGGAGAATCTTTACAAAAAAAGGTCCAGCATATAGAGACAGAGAATAAAAACAGTGCTTACCAGGATCAGGGTTGGGGAAAGAAAATGGAGATATGTAGGTCAAAGAATATAGAGTAGCAAAGATATAGGATGAAAGAGTTGAAATATCGAATGTATCTAATATACAACATGAGAAACTATAGTTAATAATAATGTATTGTATTCAGAATTTCTGCTAAATGCATGGATTATAACTGCACATGCTGCAGGGCCAAAAAAAAAAAAAAGCAACTGAGTAACTATGTGAGATGATGAATTTGTCCCACTGTAGCAAACATTTTAATACACGTGCATATGTATCTTACAATGTCATGTTGTTTACTTTAAATATATACAATAAAATTTACTTTTTAAAAGAGAAATCAGCAGAATAATTCTCCAGACTTACTCATGAAGTCATCCTCCTCTTTCCCCTGCAACCCACCAACAGCATTTCCTCGTGTTGTTCTTTGCCAGCCAATGCTTAAGTAGTAAGATAACTGTCAGACCATAAAACAGTATGTTCAAATTATGTGACATGAAATGCAATATTGCTGAAGTGGTATTTGTGCCTCTCTAAAAATAACCTTCAAATTTAAATTACATTTGATAGAGAGTTTTAAAAATATTTACTGAATAGCTGCCATGTACTTGGAATGTAATATGACTAGATACTAAGAGTAATAAAACAGTTTTACCATTGAATATAATCTAAGGAATGTGCTAGAAGGACATAAACATGGCATATTAAAATGGTCATGGGTGGCCAGGTGCAGTGGCTCATGCCTATAATCCCAGCACTTTGGGAGGCCAAAGTAGGTGGGTCATAAGGTCAGGAGATTGAAACCATCCTGGCTAGCACAGTGAAACCCCATATCTACTAAAAAAACAAAAAATTAGCCAGGCATGGAGGCACATGCCTGTAATCCCAGCTATTCAGAAGGCTGAGGCAGAAGAATCACTTGAACCCAGGAGGCAGAAGTTGCAGCAAGGCGACATCACACCACTGCACTCCAGCCTGGGAGACGGAGCGAGACTCCATCTCAAAAAAAAAAAAATGGTCATGGGCTTTGGAACTGGATTCTGGTCTTGACATGGTCATTTATTAGTCAATTGTCTTTGGAAATTAGTCTAATTCACTTAAGCCTCAGTAGCTTCATATATTCAATGAAAATTATACGTAACACATGGAGTTATTTGAAAGATCAAATGGGAAAATGATGCATCAGCAAGAATTGGAGAGCGCATTCAGATTAAGATAATTTGAGGAGAGCTGAATAAAAAGACTCTTCATAAAAGTGGGAGCAAGGCTCAAGGAGACCACACAGGGAAATGGAATGCCCCGTGACCAGTATTAGTAGGCCTCACTATAGGCGATGGACAAGGAGGTGGAGGCCGTTAGCAGAACTTTGAAGTACAGAGGACAATGTGAAAAGGATAGCCTGATAGGAGCTCAGACTTTCTATGGATTTCACAGCGAGCTTATAGTGGTCCTTTCCTCCCTTTCTCAATCCCCTACCAGGGTTCCCCATGCTGAACTCAATGTCACCCACTGAGGGAACAAAAACGGCTTGTTTCTCTAAGTGCAGAGAGCAAGACAGAGAAGGCTAGGGAAAAGATCTAGAAGGACCAGAAGATGACATTCATTCTAAATCTAGGGTATGTAACTGTATAAATGATGATAATGATATTAAGTGTTTGCTATGTATGAACTTTGCTAAGCAGTATGTATGCATTTTATCATCTAATCCTATAATAAAGATATAACTATTATGTCTGAACTATATATGATCTGAGGCAATGCACTATTAAATAACTTGGAAAAGCTAAATCAAGTAGGAATTCACACCCAAATCTGACTTCAGAGTTTGCACCTACCATGATGTACTGTTTCCCAATCAATAGATAAGTATTGACTAATTGATGCTGTTAAGATTTCCCATAGTTTTAATCTGTTTTCTTAACCTCATACAGCCACTGGCTTTCCTTGCAATTCATCTCAACTTCATCAACTTCAGGCCTGCACCGTCCCTCACTCTCCTGGATAAGTACAGAGGCAATTAAATCAAACCAGTTATACTGAGAATCTCTTTAAAAATTCAGTATGAGAAGATAAGACTCAAGTTATTGTTACAAGCATACTACTACATCATGACTATCACATTCCCACTTTGCTATTATCTCAATATGACAGTGGACAAGTGACCCAGTCCCTCAACTCATTTCCTCACAAGTAAACTGGCAAAACTGGGGAAGGAAGGCAAACTGGGTAAGAGGGTCTTGACAGTCTCCACTGTACAATTACATGAATTTATTTTATTTTACAAGATATATAATGCTCATGATATATCTACGTTCATTTAGTGATTTGTTGTAATGGGGCTTCCTTTCTCAATGTGTTCAGAATAGAGTTCAACTTTGATTAGATCACAACTGATTTTTTTCTCATGTAACACTTTCACCAAGATAAACCTATCCCAATATTCATAGTACACATTTTCAGAAATAAAGCAGAAACTCAAAGATGCAAAGGCAATATGTCAAATGAGAATATTTGAGTTTCACTGAGTGTTTACTATATTCTGAACATTAAATTAAGAGTTAGGAATAGCACCCACATTTTTAATAACTGGCAAATGTTGGAAGACAATTCCCCATGGAGTCCTAGCATTTCTTCATGTCTTGTGAGCAGTGGCACAATCTACTCTAATCTTTCCAAGTATGTTTTATAATATTGGATGATAGCGATAGTGACTGTTCTGGAACAGAGGTCAGGTTTGTTTACTACTCATTAAAATATTCAAATTCTTTAAGCTCAGAGTCCCTCAGCTGTGACACAAATTTACTTTCTGTACATATAACATCAACTTGGGCAACTCCACATCGCTTCCATGAGGCTGATGGATTGAGGGAGAGCACAAAGGGAACTAATACAAACTTGATGCTCATTCTGCTGGCTATGCCATGAAAATAAAGTCCTTTGTTTCTGATCCAAGAGTCTCATGTTTTCTGTCAGCATGTATGAAATTACGGCCAGCTAACTTAGCTTGCAAGTAGGGTAAATGACTCTCCACAATTATTGACAGCAATGTGACCTTGAACAATTCATTTTACTCCTGGTTATTTATTTTTGAATTTAAAAAATATTTCAAATGTACATTTCTTAAAGTGTCTGTATATAAGCAATTGAAAGAAACAAACAAACAAATTGTGTATTTGTAATGAAAGCAGGAGATGGGGGTAGAGTAAGAATAGAAAATATCACGCCAATAATCCCAGCACTTTGGGAGGCCGAGGCAGGTGGATCATGAGGTCAAGAGATTGAGACCATCCTGGTCAACATGGTGAAACCCCACCTCTACTAAAAATACAAAAATTAGCTGGGCATGGTGGCACACACTGTAGTCCCAGCTACTCGGGAGGTTGAGGCAGGAGAATTGCTTGAACCCAGGAGGCGGAGGTTGCAGTGAGCCGAGATCGCGCCATTGCACTCCAGCCTGGGTAACAAGAGTGAAACTCCATCTCCAAAAAAAAAAGGAATAGAAAATATATATTGCACACCCATTCTGTACCAAATCCTGGTCTAGGAGAGGAGGGAGAGATAAAATAAACAAACAATTAACAAATAAACACATAATATAAAATGAAGTACTGATAAATGTCAAGAAGATAAAACAAGCAGAGACAGATAGAGTAACAAGGGTTGCTACTTTTGATAGGATTGTCAAAAAGCAATCTCTTTTGGATTTCACATATGAGACTATGCACTTCTATGGCCATACTACCTGAACACACCAGATCTCACCTGAGATTACACAGCTTTTGTCTTTCTGTGCCTGGATTATTTCACTTAGCATAATGTCCTTCAGATACATCCATGTTACTGCAAATAACAGAGTTTTCCCTCTTTTAAAAACTAAATCATATTTAATTGTGTATATATACCATATTTTCAGTATCCATCCATCTGAGGATGATGGACACCTAGGTTGCTTCTATATCTCCTGTAAATAATACTTTAATTAACATGGGGTGCAGATATCTCTTCAGCATACCAATTTTAATTCCTTTGGATATATATCCTGAAGTGGGATTATTGGATCACATCATAATTCTATTTTTAGTTTTCTGAGAAGCCTCCATACTGTGCATGATGGCTATAATTTACATTTCCACCATGAAAGTAGAAAGTAGAATGATAGTTACCAGAGGCTGGAGGAGAGGGTAAGATGGGGAAAGGGGAAATATTGATAGAAGGTTACAAAACTTCAGTTAGGCTAGAAATACACTTCAATGATCAATTGCACAGAATGCTAACTATAATAAATAATAATGCATTGTATATTTAAAAATTGCTAAAAGAGATTTTAAATGTATTCACAAAATGAAAATATGTGAGGTGATAGATTTGTCAATTTGCCCAATTTAATCATTCCACAGTGCAAATTATATCAAAACATCACATTGTACCTCACAAATTATATAATTTCTCAATTAAAACATTTAAATAGAGTTCAAATTTTAAGAAAAAGGAAGGAGAGACTCTTTGAGGAGGTTGGATTTGAGCAGAATCCTGAAGGAAGGATAGGGCCACATGACTATCTGAGATAAGATTATTCTAGGCTAGGGAATGGGAATAGGTTCCAGCATCCTAAGATGAGAATAAGCTTAGCTTACTATAATATTGGCTTGAGGATTTATGTAATCATCATTGGCAGGCAGCCAGCACTCCTGAAATATTCAAATGTTACCTTTCCACTACACACATATACATCCTAAATTTCCTAATATTTTACTTGTTTTTCTCTGTGCCTGCAATATATTCAGGAAATAGATATAACACTTCCATAATTTCACTTTTCAAATACTATCTTTAATTTTTGGCGGTTTTATCTATGGTAGAAATCTAATTATAAGCCTCGATCTTCTTTCCTACTTTTCTTTAGGATTAATCCAAATGACAGTTCTCTAATAAAGTGGTAGAAAGTGAAAAATGAAAAGAAAGGGTCTTGCTTTAAGTTTATTAGTTGTACCTTGGCAACTGGCTTTTGTCCCAACTTCTAGAAACTTAAATGACAATGTGATTTTTACTGTTAATTCAGTTTAGCAGACTTAAGAATTTAGTTTTGAGAAGCTGGGAATCTATTTAAAGCTCATACCTCTAAATGTATTTATTCGTGGAGAAAAAAAACATAATAGTGGCTTTTAGTGTCTAATGGCAAATTTTTGGCATACTCAAAATATTCAACAAAGCCATTTGGAAATAAGATATCTATACATAGATATTTTTGATTGACTGAGGAAAAATGATTAAAATATGTGCAAATTAATATTCTTAAAAAACATGTGGTTAGAGAGGCGCAGTGGCTCATGCCTGTAATCCCAGCATTTTGGAGGTCAAGAGTTCAAGACCAGCCTGGCCAACATGGTGAAACCCTGTCTCTACTAAAAATACAAAAGTTAGCAAGGTATGGTGGCACAAGCTTGTAATCCCAGCTACTCGGGAGGTTGAGGCAGGAGAATCGCTTGAACCTGGGAGGCAGAGGTTGTAGCGAGCCGAGATTGTGCCACTGCACTCCAACCTGGGCAAGAGAGTAACACTCTGTCTTAAAAGAAAACAAAAAACAACAACAAAAAAATGTGCGCTAAAAGATCAAAAGGAGGAAACTCTCAGCAAAGTATGTAAAAATATATTTAGAAAAATCACTGAAGGTCATATTGAATGTGGTTGGATTCATCCCTCCATGTGCAATGTTAGGGTTTTTAATAACATAATAAATTAGATATTATTGGATTTAGACCAAAATAGCAAACATAACGATATATGTAGCTAACATGCCTGTTTTGGAGAATAGATCAGAAGCTAAACTTAAAAATCTCAGCATTTTAGTCATTAAGAAAATGTGTGTGTTTAAAAAAACACATTAGTCTTTTAAATGACTGGTACAAAATAACCTAACCATCATTATCACCCAGACTTTGTTTCCTATTATATTGTGCATATTAAGACTCCTTGGCTGCAGTTTTCTTCAGGGAGCAAGAACACAAACTTCATCAAGCACTCATCAGAATTTCTTAGTCATTTTGAGGAGAAGAAGCCTTGTAAAATAGAAATGTTCTAGACTGTAAAGTACTGCTGAGAATTTGGTTACTGGACTACCACCCAGTAGTATGTTCATTAATCCCTCCCCAATAGTTTTAAAACAATTGGTGACAGCATCCTAGATATTCTTTTTTGCCATTCTCCGAAATTATCAGGAGCTCATTTTATATTTCTGAGTACAAGAAGCTAACTGCATAATGGTATTAAAAGCTCACCATTAAAAGTCCCACAGTGAGAGGCCATAATTTCCATCTGAATTTCTGTTGATTCATAAGCAATGTTGAGAAGCAGTACAGTGCAGTAATGAAGAGAGATTCTGGAGCCAAATCCTGGCTCTACTAGACGGACAAGTTTTTTAACTTCTCTTTGTCTTAGCTTCCTCAAAAAGTGAGGATAATGACTGAAACAACATCAAGGGCTATTTTGAGATATAAATGAGTTAATACATGTAGAGGCTTAGGTTAGTGTCTTATATACTGTAAGCCGTTTACGACTATTACTACTATCTGTGGTAGGCTGAAACATATCCTCCAAAGACATCAGATCCTAATCCCGGGAACCTTTGAACATTACTCTATATGAAAAAGATAGGATTAAGTATTCTGAGATAGAGAGAATATCTTGGATTATCAAGATGGGATCTAAATTCAATCAAATGTGTCCTTAAAAAGAGAGGTGGAGGGAGAGTTAACATAGATGAGAAGAAGTCAAACATAGAAGAAGAAAAGAGACGGCAATGTGACCACTGAGGCAGAGACTGGAGAGAGAGGGCAACAACTCAAGGTATACCAGCAGCCACCAGAAGGTGGAAGAGGGAAGGAATGCATTTTCTTCAGATCCTACAGAAGGAGCTTCACTCTGCAAATCTCGATTTCAGCTCAGTGTAACTGATTTCAGAATCCTGGCCTCCATAAAGGCAAGAGAACACATTTCTATTGTTTTAAGCCACCAAGTTTGTGATAATTTGTTACGGCAGTCATAGAAAATTATTCATAATTATGGCGATCATTAAAAAATCAAGAGACAACAGATGCTGGAGAGGATGTGCAGAAATAGAAATGCTTTTACACTGTTGGTAGGAGTGTAAATTAATTCAATCATTGTAGAAGACAGTGTGGCGAATTTTCAAGGATCTAGAAATAGAAATACCATTTGACCCAGCAATCCCATTACTGGGTATATACCCAAAGGATTATAAATCATTCTATTATAAAGACACATGCACACGTATATTCATTGTGGCACTGTTTATAATAGCGAAGACTTGGAACCAACCCAGATGCCCATTAATGATAAACTGGACAAGGAAAATGTGGCACATATACACCATGGAATACTATGCAGCCATAAAAAAGGATGAGTTCATGTCCTTTGCAGGGACATGGATGAAACTGGAAACCATCATTCTCAGAAACTGACACAAGAACCGAAAACCAAACACTGCATGTTCTCACTCATAAGTGGGTGAACAATGAAAACACACAGACACACAGAGAGGAACATCACATACCAGGGCCTGGGGGCTAGGGGGCTAGGGGAGGAATAGCAGGGGGTGGGGGGATCGGGGAGGGACAGCATTAGGAGAAATACCTAATACAGATGATGGGGCAATGGATGCAGCAAACCACCACCATGGCACATGTATATCTATGTAACAGACCTGCACGATCTGCACATGTACCCCAGAACTTAAAGTATAATTTTTAAAAAACCATTTTGCAAAAAAACCTGACAATTATTCATAATTAAGAATCTAATACAGTGGCTCATGCCTATAATCCCAGCACTTTGGGAGGCCGAGGTGGGTGGATCATGAGGTCAGGAGTTCGAGACCAGCCTGGCCTGACCAACATGGTGAAACCCCGTCTCTACTAAAAATACAAAAATTAGCTGGGCATGGTGGTGCATTCCTTAATCCCAGCTACTTGGAAGGCTGAGGCAGGATAATCGCTTGAGCCAGGGAGTCAGAGGTTGCAGTGAGTGAGATGGTACCATTACACTCCAGCCTGAGACAGAGGGAGACTCTGTCTAAAAAAAAAAAAGCACATAATACATTAAGTTATTTGTACAACTCTTCACCTCTCCCTGTATCCATGCTTTTTGCCATGTGACTTTACAGTTTTCCCCACTCGAGGAAGAATATACATTTCCACCCTATTGACATGATTTGTATTGCCAATAAAATGCTGAAGCAGGAGAATCACTTGAGCCCAGGAGTTCAAGGTTGCAGTGAGCTAAGATTGCACCATTGTACTCTAGTCTGGATGACAGAGCAAGACCCTGTCTCTAAAAAACAAGCAATAAAAAAGAAGAGGTGACAGTATATCAGTCATGTCCAGGCCTAGAGAAGCATCCCATTTTTTCACTTTCCTGCCTGCTCTTCTGCTATAACTGTGAGATAGACATGTCTCAGATAGTCCATGTATTAGTTGATATTCACACTGTTACAAAGAACTACCCAAGACTGGGTAATTTATAAAGAAAAGAGATTTAATTGACTCATAATTCAGCATGGCTGGGGAGGTCTCAGGAAACTTACAATCATAGCAGAACGTGAAGAGGAAGCGAGGAATCTTTTTTACAAGGCGGCAGGAAGGGGAATGAATGCAGGAAGAACTACCAAACACTAATAAAACTATCAGATCTTGTGAGAATTCACTAACATGAGAACAGCATGGGGGAAACCATACCCATGATGCAATTACCTCCATCTGCTCTCTTCCTTGATATGTGGGGATGATGGGGCTTATAATTCAAGATGTGATTTGGGTGGAGTCACAAAGCCTAACAATATAGTCCACTAGTAGCAGAAGTATGTAGGAACACAGAGCAGATGTGAAGTGACCCAGGACCTATAGCCAAAGTTAGGTAAGACACACATGAGTGAAAATAGTGATTTCAAAATTGTTATGTGGCAATAACAGGCTATTGCTATTAATATTGTGGTATTAATGTAACATATTAAAGACACAAAGATAGTGAGGTTTTGCTAATATCTACTACCCCCTAGACAGCTTACAGAGGGTTACAGTGGGGTTATGCTACCCAGATAAAAATGTTATGCATAATCTAAGTCATCCATGTCACACACACACACACACACACACACACACACACACACACAAATGGGATGGATAGGAAGAAATCCATCGATAGCTATGACTTGGAAAGTGGTGCAAATGGTTTATCAATTGCCAACTTTATTTACCAAAGCCAACCGTATACAAAATTATAGAGGCTTTGCATGTTTTCTTGGTACTCCGTTTACATTCGTTCCACTTCCATTAAATACCAACTCTTGTTGTATTCCTTTCCAGGATAAAAACATGACAAAATTTCATGAGAAAGAAGATATGATAACTTTAGAATTTCTGACCAGAAAGATATTAGCATAGTGGCTGTGATGGTTAGTTTTATGTCAGCTTGGCTAGGCTACAGTACCTAGTTATTTAATCAAGCAATAATGTTAGTGTTGCTGTGATAGCATTTTGTAGATGTGGTTAACATTTACAATCAGCTGACTTTAAATAAATAAAGGAGATTTCCCTGTTAAATGTTAAAACAGTGCTACAATTCTGCATTTTCTATATAGTATATTATCTAACTATAAGAAAATTCTGTCATCTCTACCTTGAAAATAGTACATACATAGACTCTCAGAATCAGAATGAATATATATTTTTTTTAATTTAAGATGAGGTTTCACCATGTTGGCCAGGCTGGTTTTGAACTCCTGACCACAGGTGATCCACCCACCTCAGTCTCCCAAAGTGCTAGGATTACAGGCGTGAGCCACCGCGCCTGGCCAGAAAGAATCTTAAAGTTTTGCCTGTCCACCTCCCTCCCCATCTCACTCTTGGATCCCTTCCATAACAGCATTAAATGGTGTTTATGAAGAGTCTCCTTGAATGAAGTTAGAGACAAGAAACTCTCTCAGCACAGGTCAGTAATACTGCTCTCAGGTCAATTATAATTTAAAATTCAAAGATACCTTTTTACAATTTCCCCCCATTTTTTAGTTCTGCCTCTGGTAATCAAAAAAGCAAGTTAAATCACTGTTTTCACATGACTGTCATTACAAAATTTATGACGCCAAACTTTCCCATCTCTCTGCTAATTGTCTTTCTTTGTTCAGGCTTAAGATCTCCAATCTATTTAAGTTATCTTCCATTTATTTAATACATATATGCTCCCTTCTCAGTAAGACTCTTTTCATCTTGAAGGATGGTTCATATTCTATACCTTTAGGTATTCATAACAAATGCCTAACCTGATTGAGAGAATAAACATTTCACTATTTACATGCTAATTGTACAAGGCACCATAACAAGTCAGAAAAAGGTCACTGAGGAGCAAATGTGGATGGTAGGCAGAGGTAGTGGGGGGGGCAAATAAGAGTTTAGTTTTGCTTTAAAACAAATGCAAATATTTGGTGTTTTTTTCATTCTAAATGAAGGCAAGCAGCAGAACAGGATGTTTAGCTCTTTACGCATACTAAAATTCATCCTGAAACATCACTTATTATTCAAATGAATCAAGCTGAAGTCATACTCCTCTGGAAAATAAGTTACCGTCTTCCTCTTGTCCTCAAACTTTCAGATATATATTCTTAATTTACCCGACTTATGAAAGGTCAATAAGACAAAACCATCCTGAAAACTATCCTTCCCTAATCTTCAACCAAAGCAGGGTAACACATCCCATAATTATATAATATGAAGCCCTTTCTTCATAGAGCACAGAATAATTCTGCAATCCTTAAAAGATAATGCTCTATTTCATTTCTGACAGATTTTTCCAGAAGATGGATGTAAATCTCTTTGAAAAGAGCATACAAATACAGGTAAATATATTCCTTCTAGAATTTTTTTTCAAATCAAATATTTTGAGTATCATGAACATTAATATACAGTGAAGACTTCACTGACTACAGCCTAGCTCAACTGGACCCTCAATCCACCAGAATATTTCCAAACCCCTCTTTTATTAGAAAGGAGAAATAAGAGAACAGTTAAATAATGTCTGGTATTTCTATATTATGGAATTTTGCAACCATTAAATATGATGTATATGTATTCTGGTTCCAATGGTACAAACCTCTAATAGTACTATAAGAACATATCTGAAAAGATTTCAGAAAAGAAAGGGGTTTAAAATCCAAAACACTTAAAAAATTAATAGTAATTCTATTGCCAAAATTTGGAATAAATTTTACTAATTGTGAGGAAAACAGGACTAGATTTTAAAAAATAGTCACTGGACCACATATGCTCTGATACTCATTAGCTTGCCTTACTGAAAGTAAATAAAAAGATTCTTCATCTTCATTTCCATAACACACTCACAAGCACACACATATACTCTCACTTTTGGTTGAACAAATAAATGAAGCACATTTGCTGAGAATAATCACATATTTAGTTTTAGATAAATACAGGGTTTGAGATGTCCAGTAGCCAATTGCATATTTTGAGATCCTTTCAGTCTAGAGGTAAAGACTTGAGCTTTTTCAGTACATGGAAGGTATTTCAAATAATGAGAAACGAACTTGGTCAGGGAAAGCTAGAAGAAAAGATATTCTAGAACCCCAAAGTGAAGAAGGAGAGCCTCACTCACAAAAGAACCAGGAAGGGGTGGTCAAAGAGGCAGAAGTAAAGCCAAGTACTAGAAGCCAAAAGAAGAGGATGGTTAAAGAGGGAGAAGACAATCAGCAGGTCAAGTGCTCCGAGAGGTCAAGTAAGGTACAAACTAAAAATATCCTTGGAGTTCACTGGTGAGAAGAGGGTAATTAACAGCCTTAGACAGATACTTTCAACGGGTTTATGAGGACTGAAACATATAACAGTAGTTTAAGAAGTAAGTGGGAGGTGAGGAAGTTTAAATACAAAGTAAGGACATCTCTTTCCAGAAGATATAATGAATAATGCAATGGATAATCCTTATACATGAATTTTTCACAGCTTAAAATGTCATTAGATTTCATCCTTAGAATTTCTGGCTTGAAGGATACACATGTTTACAAAACTTTTGATAAAAATTCCAAAATGTTCTCACTTTTGTTAACCTCTAAGACAATTTGCAAGTTTGCCCTGCAACCATCAGTTTAACCCAATCGCATCCACTTGTTACATCTATATCACAACCTTATCACTGCAATATTCAAAAGGGATGACTTGTGGGTATTGCAAGAGCAGAAATCATTGAAGAAAATTTGAGTTACTTCATTTATTCTTTCAGTAAGTATTTACTGATAACCTAATTCATGCTAGATAGTGAGAGAATATTTTGGTAAACATAAAGAACTAGCCCTTTTAGTGGATGAGAAAAATATCTGACCATAATTATTGATATAGTCCTACTATTTCATTTGTTCTTAGTGTTATAGAGAAAATATTATGACTGGAGTATAATCTTGTCTAGAAGCCAGGAAATGCTCAGTGAAAACAAAAGATGTGTCGGAGTTGGTCATGGTGCTGGGTTATCTGCAGTCAATTCAACCTAGTTGCCTTCTCTTTTATTGCATCTCTTCAGTCTATCAGAAGAAGAACTGGGAACTACATTCTCAGAATCCTTTTCTCTTAATGGCTTGAGTTTAGAGTCTGAAAATAAGTAAAAGACAGAAAGGAAGAGAAGAAGAAAGCATTATTCTCCACTGACAGTTGCAGACTCCTGGTTAGACTGCAGAGGGAAGGTTTCCAGAGGGTTTGGGGTGAGGGCCTGCAAATCATTTGCTTCAGTGCTACAGTCAGCTTGCAAGGGATGGTAGCAACTTTGTAGACCTTAATGCTAAAGGCTGAGCTCAGTCAGACTGAATCCCCAGACCTCCCAGCAGTTGCATAAGCCTCCAATGCCCTATGGAGGAGGAAATATTTCAGAAAGAAAGAATAAATTGTTAGAAGGCTCTGAAGTGGGAAGACACTTGGCCATGTTTAGAAGAGCCACTATATCTGGGGCACAGTGAGAAGGAAGGAGGAAGTCCAGTGAGATTGTCCAGAAAACAATGGAAACCTTAGCGTGCTATCCAAAAAGAATGGTAGTAACTTGAAAAAATACAACTTTGAAAAATTCATAATAAGGAGTTTAGGCTAGCTTTTCTTTAACCAGAAAATTGTATAAAGCAGAAAAATGTTCTATTTTCCAAATGTTGGGTTTGTAATGGATGCTTTACTGCTTAATTCATATTAGTTTTTTCATCATTTAATAATTTTTAGATTTTGAAGATCACATTAAGAGGTGCTAAAGACAGTTAATAATTCCTTGAAGGTATTTTATGACTTCCTTCAGTTCACATTCAGCCTTCCTCTCTCTAATCAATCCATTAACAAATATTTATTGAGCAGTTTCTTTTACCAAAGCAGGAGTTAGACAGTGTGGGATTACATCTGATATAGGATGAGGCAAAAATCATTAAATAGTTTAAAATCAACATAGCAGGGTGTTCAGTTCATAACTCTAGTTTAAAGAATGTCTTGTTCAATAATTTATATGTCCATTAAATTTGAATTAATAAGAGCATGCAAGTGTTGGGTGATTGCCACATGCTAGGTCCTCAGCCTGATGTTTCCACCACACCCTTTGCTTATAGAGAGCTCTTAAGCATTCTTCAAGATGCAACTCAACTGTTACATGTGAAATCTTGCCTGACACCCCCACCCCAGGCTGTTGAATCTCCCTCCTCTATACCCACAAAGCCATCTGTACTTAACTGAACTATAGTGCTTAGCACATTTTCTTTTAATTACATGTTTACACTGTAAGTTTCTATCCAGTAGAAGCAGAACAATATTCCTCACTGTGTCATCACTGCTGATAATGTTGCCTAAGAGAAGCTTAATAAATGTTTTCATCAATTAATTAATTTGGTGAACAAATTCCAGACATACTTGGCAGGAATATACTCCCTTACAAAGATAACATGTCTTTTTGTTTGACCATGGACTTTTCTTTCCAAGAAGGCTTATCTGATTTCTTTTCTCTTGAGGATTTTAGCATTTTCTGTTTCAATCACATCTCCTGAATTATTTTGTTGTCTTCATGGGAGCTCAGTCCTTTTGCTTATTAACTGCCATCTTGTATTTCTGCTCCTTGATTGACAGAGCAACTGGAATCTATGAGCAGAAAATCAATAATGCAAGGCCTTCAGACAGTCCATGGATGCTCTTGAAGAAACTGGTTTCTTGGTCTCAGTGGCAGTAACTGATCAGAAAATGTAAAACTAGCGAGCCATGAATAGAAAAAATGTAAAGTCAGCCACACTGTTTCTTTGCATGAGAGGGTTTTTATATTGGTTTCCTGTGTTTAAATTCTGTGATGTCTCTCAAACCCTGGAGGGGGATGAAAAAATGGGCATATAGAAAAGAAAGAAGGAAGGGGAGCACCGAGTGAAAATTGTGAAGTGCGCAGATTTGTATGCATTTGTTTTCTCATTGCCACACTAACCTTCACCAGTCCTTAAGCTTTAGGGATCCTAAATGTAAATTTGTTCTTTAACATAACATTTTCCTTGTTCAAGTATAAGTGACACTCGAGTAGACATGAAAGATTCGAGACTTATTACTTGCAAGTTAGCATTTTACTGCTAATGTAGTCTGCCACCCTTTACCTCCTAGTTTTATGGTTGTCTAATTATAGCCTGCAGGCCTATGGTGGTCCTTTGCTACTTCAACTGGAATGTAGCTCCAGTGAATTCTCCCCATTAGGACCTCCCACTGAGTTATTGATTATTAAGGTAATGTAGTTTTAGAGTGCGTATCTTTAACATAAAAATGTAAAAAAAAGAAATGAATGGCTTGCAATTGGATGATTTTAAAAAAGAAGAAAGAAGAAACTTCCTTAATGGAGAGTCCTCTATGCTATTTAGGTTACTGCTAATTTAAAATATTTTAAGACAAAGCACAGTTTCCCTGTCAAGCGATTCTGTGAACAGCATTATTATTATTATTACTATTTTAGATCTTTAAATAAATACAGTTGATATAGAAAAAAGCGGACAATTTACATCTAAGAAATAAGGAAGAAGAGAAGAAAGAAAGAATAAAGAAAGGACGGAAGGAGGAGGGGAGGGGAATGGAGGGAGGAAGAGACGGAGAGAAAAGGAAGGAGCCACACTTGTCAAATTCAACACATCTTTTTTAATAGGAAAGTACAGAGCGCCCCTTCATAAGCAGAAACAAAGAAACAAACAAACAAAAACAAAAACAGGTAGCAACTTTCATATTAATAAAGCATTCTGATTTTGGACATATGATCTAGGCAGTAGGAAACAAAAGAGAAAGGAAGCTGAAGCCTCTTCATTATTTAGATGGAAAAAATGTGACTCTGGGTTATAACAGAACAATCCTTCATGGCAAGCCTCCGTGGGCGCCCGCACACAAGATAAATATCAGCAAATGGCATGCAGGAAATGGAGTTTGTTAGATAAATTGTCTGTAGGTGAGGCTTCTGTGATAGAGCACTCTCTTTTCTCCGCTCACCGAAGACACTTCCATTTGTAGAGCCACTCTTCAGTGCTGATGCCCACCATTAAAGCCACAGGAGCAGCAACAACAAGCACTGGTAGGTGAGTAATAAGGAAAGGAGGATGAATTGGGTGGGCGCCCCCCAAATCTGAGCTTGAATGCCCAGACCAGGCACCTTATTTTAGGTGAATTCACGAACGAGAGGCTGATAAATTCACTTGACTCTCGGAGAGGAAATAGAATCATCAATCACATCTTTAGCCACAAAATCTATGGAAAATAGACCCAACATAGGGTCTCGGAGGTGATCATGATTAGTTTTTGAGGATTCAGGAATCCTACTGTCTTCAAATTCCTGAGAAAAATAAATGCTGTTTGCTTGAGAGTTACATAATGTATTATCTGAAAGCATGCTGAAAAATACAAAATGCTATTTAATGCTAGGGCATATCAATTCATTGCTGTATTTTCTTTTTTGAGGAAAGCGGTGCCAATTTGCAAATTTAAAAGCAAAAGCTAAATCTAACCCTCAGAGGCTGTCTGCCATTTATGTAATGATTTGGGTGGAGGTATTTGAATCCTAAATGGTCCAAAGAGGGCCAATTATCATTCAATGGGTATCATAAGCATTACTATTTTTCATTAGCCAGGTTCATCTGCAGATCTTAGAAATCTTTGCCAAACAAGTACCATTAACCAGACCCCTCTGGATTGGATCTCCAGAGAAGATCTCAAGGCATAGAAAGGTTAAGAGATGCAGGTTCAGATTTAGAATTAAGCTGGGGATCAGGGATGTGCATCAAACAAAGCCACTGACCAAATAGATTCTGCTTTGTCTCAGTACCCAAGAGACCCTTCAAAGCAAATAATGTATTAACAGCCATTAATTAATGTAAGGGGGGGTCCTAGTTTAATGGGAAGGTGTTGACTTTTTTATTAGCAGAAGGAATGTTTTTAATTGGATTTGATAATAACACCCCCTGAGCCATATAAACACCAGAACAGTTCTTAGACTATAAATTTAAAATTCCAGACTTGAGTTGCCAAGGAGAAAGGACATTAATAATGCTCTCTTCCCTAAAGGGAAAGGCTAGGCTAAAATAAAAGGGAATCTGGAAGAGGCTAGCCTTGGAGGAGGTGGGAACAGAGTAGGGACCTGGGGGTGGGAGTAATTTCCTTGGTAGTTCCCTGAGTCACAGCCAGTACCATCCCTCCCGCATCTGCTGTAGGTCAGACTCACACTTCTGATGAGTTGCAAATGTTTTATAAAGATTTTTTATTTCTTTTAGGATAAGTTTCCTGTACCATTAAAAAAAAAAGTCCCCACAAACTTTCAGCTCTCTTTTAAGCAAACTGCTGTCTGTATGCTGTAATTACATTTCATTTTTTTGCATTGACTCCACCGGATGGAGGGTGCCATAAATCATATGAACAAATGTTCAAGCTAAAATCTTCTCCGTGAGCACCATAATTTAAGTGAATTCATTCTCGGTTCATCTCTTGGAGACATGATCTCATAGCATCTGTTCTGCACAAAGATAGCCATCTTCATTACCTGGGAAAATAGCAATGAGTTTATCCCAGATCACGTTGAATGGGCTCTTCCTTTATTCATTCATTGAAATATTTATTGTTTTCATATTATGTAAAAGGCCTACATATGTGTGTACATATGTATGTATACATACATACATACATATGTACATGTCATGAAGGAATTTTTTTAAATGTGCATTAGTTGTAATTGTTTTGTTTTCCTGAGAAACCACTCCGCTTCATGTGTCGAACACTTAGTTGGTGATGCATAAGCAAATTTCTCTGCACCTCCTCTAGCCTGCATTTACCACCCAGCAGTGCCGAGAGGAATTTTGTCAATGGCCTCAAAGCGGGGGCTCTTCCTTGTAATTCGTTTGCTGGGTAGAATTTCATGAGAGCAACAGCAGATGTGTGACCCGGTTTACAAGGAGATTCATTTGACAGTTTTCTTGTGCCCTATTTTGATTGGTTTGCATCTTGAGAACTATCTTAAGATGAAAAATAGACTGCATATTGATGCAGTTTGAAATGTCAAAGGCAGCAGGACTTATTTAGTCTTACAGAGCTTAAACATACTTGAACACCACTGCAGTATGATACTACCTTGATAACACAACTGTTTCTACCTACTACCTGCCAAGACTCAGTCTGTACTATTCGGTTAGCATGCTGTTCTTATTAATTATTTTAACTAATGTGAACTGAGACATCATAACATACTTTGGTTCACCACAGGCTCCACTACTCCCTATTTATTATCCTACCTCTTCTCCTCTTCACCCTCATAACCTAGACGGAGGCAGTCTCCTTTTATTAAAATTGTAGGGCAGTGACAGGAGCATTTTACTAAGTACAAGAGTGTTATACAGATCAAATCTTCTTTCACAAGGACAAGTTCATAGACTGAAACACTAAATAAAGATCACCAAAGGCTGGAATGAGAAGCTGGAGAGGCTGTAACATTGGGCTGACTAACAAGATAAATTTTAATAGGGATAAATGTGAAGTCCTAAACAAGACCTAAAACTATACCACTACTAGAAGCAAACATAAGGGAAACACTTCAGGACATTGGTCTAGACAAAGATTTTATGGATAAGACCTGAAAAGCACAGGTGACAAAAACAGAAATAGATAAATGAGACTATATTAAACTAAAAAGCTTCTGCGCAACAAAAGACACAACAGAGTGAAGACCCGTGAATGGAAGAAAACATTTGCAAACTATTCATCTGACAGGAGACTAATATTCAGAAAATACAAGGGACTCAAACAACTCAATAGCAAAACAAACAAACAAACAAGTAATCCCATTAAAAAGTGGGCAAAGGACATGAATAGACATTCCTCAAAAGAAAACATACAAATGGCTCACAGGTATATGAAAAAATGCTCAACATCAATCATCATCAGAGAAATACAAATGAAAACTACAATGAGACATTATCTTATCCTAGTTAAAAAGGCTATTATTAAAAAGACAAAAAATTAACATGTTGGCAAGGATGCAGAAAAAAGGAAACCCTTCTACACTGTCATGTTTATTTCAGCACTGTTCACATTAGCAAAGATATGAAATCAACCTGTTTCCATCAGTGGATAAATGGATTAAAAAATGTGATATATATGCACAATGGAATACTATTCAGCCATGAAAAGGAATGAAATAATCATTTGCAGCAACATGGATGGAACTGGAGGTCATTCTAGTAAGTGAAATAAGCTAGGCACAGAAAGAAATATCACATGCTGTTATTCATATTTGGGAGCTAAAAATGTTGACCTCATTGAGGGAGAGAGTAAAATGATGGTTACCAGAGGCTAGGAAGGGTGTGTTGGGGGCAGGGATGGAAAGGTTAAAGAAAGATTGGTAAACGAGTGCAAGCATGCAGTTAGGTAGAAGGAATGAGTTCTAATATTTGATAACAGAGTAGGGTGACTATAGTTAACAACAGTATATTGTATATTTCAGAATAGCTTAAACAGAGCACTGGAAATGTTCCCAATGTATAGAAATGATAAATACTAGAGGTGATGAATATCCTAAATACCGTAACTCAATCATTACATATTCTGTGCACGTAACAAAATATCACATATATCCCACAAAATATCACATGTATCTCATAAATATGTAGAAAATTATGTATCAAAAAAATTAAAAATGTGAAGTCCTTTTATGCTCAGTAGACCAGCAGCATAAATATAGAAGGAAGGAGGGTTGGGAGGGAGGTTTAATAATAATCGTGCATGGATTTTAAGACATAGGCTTTTTAGCTGACACTAAGCTCAACATGAATCAGTAGCATAAGATGTGGCTACACAATTTTTAAAAATAATTTGAAGTGACAACTCAAAGTGTGGAATCCAGATCAAGAGAATGATGAGTCTGTATGCCATACTATTTAAACTTTGAGACATTAACCAACTGGATCTCATCTGAGAAGTGATCTGATTGGGAGAGAGGATTTTAAACCATTTCTTGTAACAGCTGAAAAAACAAGAACTACTACCCCAATAAGGAAAAGACTTAATCTATGATTGATTTTCTTAAATATTTCAAAGACTCCTTTTAGAAAGAATCATTTTATTCTCTACTGATCAAGAAAGAGAGGTCATATTCAGTCTATCAGATACATGAAGAAGTTCATGTTTAGTTTGTCTTTATTTAACTCCAAAAGTCAGTGTGGAAATTTATGATAATCTGTTTTCTTTAGAGATGATCTGTTTGTTGCTCAAGTTAAATACTATAACTAAGTCATCCTGCTTTCTGCTTGCAGGACAGTCATAAAGTGTGGGATGTGACTGATCCAGAGTGCTACATATGCAGGAAAGTTGTGTAAAAAAGCTGGAAAAG
>PVKP010018362.1:0-44398 GCA_004027715.1 Plecturocebus donacophilus | reverse complement strand
GATGCAGGGACGTGCTTAACAGAAACAGGTAGGACTGGAGCCGTAATACATACCCTGTGCCTTTTATGTAATATCTATGCATATAATATGTATTAGGTGTTCTAAAAAGTCAATTAAATATTCAGTGTGGTTCTTTCCCTGGAGGGTGTTTTCAGTAGTTCCTCCCAGGTGTAAAGGGAGGAGACCTGTCTGAACCTCTGAGAAAAGGGCTTTGCGAATTGCAAAGCGGAAAACAAATGGTGATTAACAAGGCTCCACAAGCAAGGGAGGTGTGCGGAGAGCAGTCCCAAGAGATAACTCTTGCCTTCTTTTTGTCATTTGAGTCCTCTCAAAAGTGTCCCTCGCTTAGACCAAATCAACTTCAAACAGTCTATGATTAAAATTTCCACTCTGAGAGTCTGAGCAACATAGGAATTGTAGGAACTGGACCATCTGGAGATAATTTATAAATAACACTCGCCTTTCAAATGGGCTCCGTCTTCCCAAAGAGTCCTCTGTCCTGTCAGCGGGAGCGCGGCCACGGCACAAACCGCTAAACTGGGCCAGGGACACTGAAGTTGCCGGCGGGAGCTTCTTATCTCTGATTCTTCTAAGAATTTGGGACGCTTCACTGAAACGTTTGTTTTTCCTCATGTAAAATGTAAGCTGAAAATTATTGGCTATCTGTAGGTTGGGAAAAGCTTTCAAAATTTTACTGCATGGGATTCACTCAGCTTTTGCTTTGTCTACTGCTAAAATAATTGAAACGTGAATCAAATACTAAATATAACACAAAATATCCTGGATACATAATAAGCTTTGGGAGCATTAAAACATGACTAAGCCCTTTGCTCCTTTTTCAGTGAGCCTGCCGACGTGAAAGGGAGCCATTCACACCATCTTTTCCTCTCCTGTCCTCCAGGTCAGTCCTAGGCAGCACAACCTTAGCCACCGCGGAGCCAGTGCCAGCTGCGTGAAGCTGTACAGTGGTGCAGCATTAGGGGCAAAGGGCACTGTGGAGCCAAAGCAGACAAAACTGCGCAGAGCTCCCAGGCTTGGGTGACGATGCCTTTTCCCACACGTCTGTGGAGTTGCCACGCTGATGTTCTCTCATTGTCTCTGCTGAGCTGGAATAATCGAAATCATTCTGGAACTACGATAAGTCTCACCAGACCTCGTCGAGGATCAAGGAGAGGTGAAGTTTAAAAATAATCAAGTTCAAAGGTGAGCGCTGACACCTGTGATCACTTTCTCTAGCAGAATCCCACCAGCCTTGCTCCCTATATCAAAACTGCACTCACTACCCACAGGCCCTTCCCTGCTCCTGGTTGGAGGCTCTGAGTTCAGACACACGCCTGCAGTTATGGACTCTGGTTCTCTGGACTGTAGAGCTTTACCATTGCTTCCCAAGGACCTCCTAATGGCAAATGATAAAACTGATTGGCTAGTGCACGAGAGAATCATAGTGAATTCATGCCATGAGAAACAGCTGATAAAGCAGAGCTTTTCTGGAGGTTGGGCTGACAACTTTTTATTTGAGCAATATACAGCATAACAGAGAAATACATCCTATTTAAAATGTAATAGGAGGTCAAGGTAGGCATATCAGGTGAAGTCAAGAGTTCGAGACCAGCCTGGCCAACACGGTGAAAACACATCTCTACTTAAAAAAAAAAAAATATGAAAACTAGCTGGGCATGGTGGCAGGCATCCGTAGTCCCAGCCAGCTACTTGGGAGGCTGAGGCAGGAGAATCACTTGACCCAGAAGGTGGAGGTTGCAGTGAGCCAAGATCTTGCTACTGCATTGCAGCCTAGATGACAGAGCACGACTCCGTCTCAAACAAAACAAAACAAAATGTAACGGGCAGGCTATCTGCCTGGAGACAAAGTACATGCCCATTTCTGAGAAAGTTATTTATCCTGGAAAGGTAGTTTCACAGTGGGATTCTTCTTCTGTGTCTTCCTGGGTCCCACAAGGTTGATCTTCCTCCACACTTTTCTTTTGTTCCCTAACGTTTTTCGGCATTGGCTTTCCAATAAAGGAAGGAAAGATCCTAGGGAGGTATACCAATATTTCTAAAAGGAAATGTATGTACACTCTGATAGCATGTATTTCATATTATAATAAAATTTCATAAGTTAGAAATCAAAAGTACATTGCTCTAATTATATTACTCTTGAAGAAAGTAAAATTTGACACGTTATCTCTGCTGATGAGAATCTGCATCAGTGAATCTGCAAAGAGGGCAGCAGTTAGGGGTGAGGCCTTATCTTCCTAGATGGCTCACGTCTAGAGCCTGTTGGCTGGTCACACATAACATTTTTATGTTTATGAAATAAGAAAAGGATTTTTTTAAAGGCCCCTCTGGGCAAAGACAACAGGAGATGCTTATATCTCTCCTGTAGGGTCAGTCTTCAGGAGACAGAGATGGGACAGGAGTCCTCCTGCAAAGTAGGAGCAGCACACTAGGGTTTTATGGTCCAGGATGCTTAAGACAAAGAGAAATGTATGTGAAGACAGCCTGGCATCCACCGCACAAGTCCTGCCTTCACTGTGTGGATGCAGTTGCTCTGAGAGTGGACAGAGAAAGAAGAATGAGGGCAGTGACTCAGTGAAGGGCC
The DNA here is from genome assembly GCA_004027715.1 of Plecturocebus donacophilus. Lineage (NCBI taxonomy): Eukaryota > Metazoa > Chordata > Mammalia > Primates > Pitheciidae > Plecturocebus > Plecturocebus donacophilus. The sequence goes on along the minus strand of PVKP010018362.1, from coordinate 41,796 downwards.
TCAGAATGAGGGTCCTAGGACTTTCAGAGCTGGCACTCAGGACACAGTGATGCAGCACGTGGGGACTGAGGAGTGGACAGAGGCTACTTTCTAATCTCCCATGGATGGTGCCCTGAGCAGGGGTGGGGATGAGGACCCACCCAAGCAGGCAACTAGAAGAATTTGAACCCGGAACTCTTAGCAGGAAGGCAGTTCTATGTAGGCAAGTTCATGGCATCAACTCTATAGGGACTGTGACCCTACCCAGGGGCATTAGTCTCACATTCTTCAAGAGCAATGGCTGGAGAATGGCAATAGTTGATGGGAGCAGGGACACAGGGACAGTGCCAGGAATATAGACAGACAGATCTAATGCATGAGTCTTACAGTGAAAAGAAAGCCCAGTGAGCAATGCCAAATGTCACAGAATCAAGTGCCCCACTGCTGAAGATAGGACAAGTGAGGACAACCAGGGCACTATTTTGGTGGAGGAGCTGGAAGGACCCTGGGTTGGTGAAAGAATGTGGCCTCAGCAGAGGCCCATCATACTAGGAAGGAATTGCCAGCCAAACTGCGGCATCGAGCTGCAGAACAGCAGGAAGGGCACAGCTGGCACGAAACCCATCCCAAGGCACTGAGAGAGAGAAGGAGGGACTTGGGACATTGCAGTCCAGTGAGTTCCCACCAGGGATCTCAGCATTTAAGACTCCTGGAGTATGATCACTCAAGCGAATGGACAGGAAGCCTGGAGATGGGGCTGAGTATGTGGAATGGGGACAGAAACCTGTCCGGAGACACTGGGACAGGCCGAACAAGGAAAGATGTGGTCCAACAAGCAGCATGTTCTCCCAAAGATTTAGGATGCTATAAAGGTGGCAGAAGACAATCAGAATTCTCTGTTTTAAAGAATACTAAGCCGTATATTAGCAGAAGTACAAATAAATCTTTTGGAAACAGCATCCCACCTTCCTTGGACATTGATATTTAAGACAGGGATGGCTATGATGTCAGCCAGACTGTCCACACAGCAAACCAGGCTGTCCCCGAGGCTCTGATTCACAGCTATTTACCAACACCCTGAGTGTGTTATCTGAAACAGTAATCAGGAGAGAAGGCTACCTGAAAATCTAGAAAGGTCCCACCTTCTTCAACATTCTGAATTGGAAAGTAATAGGTGACACCAGCCCAGGGAAGGGCTATGACCGAGGGAGGAGAAAGAATGAGCAATAATCTCTGGCACACTTCTGGGCAAAATGCTAAGCAGCGCAAAAGTGCTAGACCACAGGACACATGGAGGAGAGGGGATATGGAGCAGAAATGGCATTTCAGTGGGAATGGGGATGAATAGGATCTTTCTTCACTCTAACTAACTTGGTACATTTGGGAAAGTGATTACTGTGCCAGAGACCTAGCTTCTTCCCATGTAGAACATGAGAGTTGATGCAGGTGTGCCCTGTGGTCCTCCTCTTCCTAGTATTCTGTGAACCTAGGGTCTGGGTAGTTCACAGGCTGGGACACCCTCTCCCAGATTTTCCAGAGCAAACTACACTCCCCGGATGCAGCCTCAGCCAATAGCATGATCCCTCCCATCTCAGGAAATGTTTCCAATCAGAAAACATAGAGGGTGGATCCATCAGTGAGAGATCTTGCCGAGCAGTGTTAAGACTTCCCCACGGCCTTATGTTTACCATGCATTTGATTCTCAGTGTGGTTCGGGCCTTTCTCACCTCATCCATTTCACCTACCAAGAAAGGAAATGACATTCATCTTGGCTGGACGCTGTTGCCCAATCAAACAAGCCAACCTGTAATTAAGGAGAACTGAACGCCGATGCTGAGCCCAGCAGCTTGGGGAAAGGACTACTGAGAGTTTCGCTTGGCTTTGGAGTCCAGTTATCAGATAACATGTGCTAGATCGACCTAAACTGCAACATGGCCCTCGTAATTATATACTGCTTTTGCTTTGGAGCCTGAGGACAATGCGGAAGGTGCTCAGTCTGAGTCTGAGCTCTGGGTCACCTCAACGTCCTGGGATTACGCCCAGTCTCACGTTTTAAAGGAGAGACGGGAGTGTTTGTATTTTGCCCACAGCAGTGGACTCAGCACTGTTACATGTGGGGTGCATGTGTCTTTGGTTTCTCCTGGAGCTCAATATCTGTTCATTCATTCATTGAGTACCTATTATGATGAAGGCACTGGATGGGGCACTATCACAATATCTCTTCTGGTATTTTTTCAAGATTTGTTTGCTTGATCTTCTAGCCCAGGGGTCAGCAAACCACAGCCCATGGGCTAGATCCAGGCCTCTGCCTGTTTCTGTGCAGCCTCAATAGTTAAGAATTTTTACATTTTTCAATGGTTAAGAAAGAAATCCAAAGAAGAACACTATTTTGTTACACAAGAACATGTATTCAATTTGAATTTCGGTGTCAATAAATAAAGCTGTATTCGAACCCAGCTGTGGTGGGCAGGATTCTAAAATGATCCCCAGTGATGCTCATCCTTGTATAATCCCCTCCCTTTGACTGGGAATAAAAAGTATCACTTCTGTGATTTATGTTACATCTTATTGCCAAAGGGATTCTTGCAGATGTCATTAAGATTGCTAATCGGTAAAATGTGTACCTTCTACCAATTGTCAAAAAAAAAAAAGATTACTAAGCAGTTGATTTGGGACTCTTCAAAAGGGAAATTAGTCAGGCCTAACCTAGTCATATGAGCTATTTAAGAGCAGGATTCTCTCTTGCTGGTAGCAGAAGAAAAGTTAAAGAGATGTGCTATAGCTGACCAGGAAGAGATCAGACATCTGTACTATCAGCTGCCCAGAGGAGCCCCGAGGGTGGCCCTGATGACAGGCAGCAGGGAAACCAGGACTTCAGCCCTACAACCCCGAGGAGATGGATTCTTCCAAGAACCCGAATGAGCTTGGAAGCCTCCAGATAAGAGCCCAGCCAGCCAATGCTTTCATGTCAGCAGTGTGAAACCTAAGTGAAGAGCTCAGCTAAGTCCGCCCAGACTTCTGACCTACAGAACTAGAAATAATCAGTGGGTATTGTTTTAATTCACTGAGTGTGGGGTAATCTGTTATGCAGCAGTATACTGCCAATACAGCACGAATGCACATGCGTGTGCACATCATCTATGGCTGCTTTCACGCTACACCAGAGAGCTGAGTAGTTGCAGCAGAGACTTTATGGCTTATGAGCCTAAAATATTTACTACTGGGTCTTTGACAGAAAAGGTTTGCCGAACTTGTTCTCTAACCATAAAAGCAATCTCATCTCAGCTGTATTTTGTGCAGGTTTTGTGCCTAAACCAAGGCTTGCAAGAAACAGGACTTACATCCAGGCACACTCAGCAAACATTCCTTCTGTCAAGCTGAATTAGCTCCAAAAATTAGTAGGCACCAGACTGGCCTACAGACCAGCTCTCTATTCCAAGTTTTAAAATGTTAGGGGGATTGAGAAAGAGAGAGAGAAAAAGTATTGATATTGTTGAGTGGGGAAAAAATATCAAGGAAACATGTACCATATGTATTTTAGGGGTTGTCATTTCTATATTATGAATCTCAATAATAGTTGAATTTTGTGTAATGAATTTGTGTTAATAATTATTACCTTATTATTTTTAAAGGATATTCTATGCTCCTTGGTGCAGTGGCCTGGAGAAGAGAGAGTATGAGCATTGTTTCTTTGCGATCAGAATTTGAACTCACTCCACTGTCTTCTTGCCTTCTTCTCCCTTCCAGATGCCCCTGCTGCCTTCACAGTGAGATGTGTCAAGATAATCCAATTCCTCGTTCACTAATTGGTTATCTGGGAGAATAAGTTCCAATCACTTTGAAATTAGAATGCTCTTTCTCTCTGTGTCATACACACACACACACACACACACACACACACACACACACACAGAAATTAAAAGATTTGGGGAGGCTAAAGCAGGAGGATCGCTTGGACCAGGAGTTCAAGGCTGGAGTGAGCTATGATCACATCGCTGCGCTCCAATCTGGACAACAGAGCAAGACCCCATTTCTACAAAAATAAAATAAACGAAACAAAAGGTTTGGCACGGCGTGTATACAGCTTTAAATTGAGTTAAAGTCTATGAGACTCTAAAGACTGGAAGAAGGAGCTGAAGGGGGTTTATTGGGGCTGTCTAACGAATAGCCACAAACTGGGTGATCTAAAACATGACAAAAATTTATTCTCTCACAGTTCTGGAGGCCAGAAGCCTGAAATCAAGAGCTGGCAGAGTCGATTGCTTCTGGCTCTGAGGGAGAACCCATTCCATGCTCTCCTGGCTTCAGGTGGCTGCTGGCACCCCTTGGCGTTGGTTGGCTTACAGCTGAATCACTCCGGCCCCTGCCTCTGTCTTCACCTGGTCTTCCTCTCCATATATCTGTGTCTTAAATCTCCTTCTGCCACTCTCTTTTAAGGACCGCTGTCATTGGATTTAGGCCTACCCTCTATCTAGATGATCTCATCTCAAGATCCTTTCTTAATTACCCCTGCAAAAACCCATTTACTACATAAGGTCACAGTCAGAGGTACTGGGGTTGAGGGCTTGGACATATATTTTTGGAGGCCACAATTCAATTCACTATAGCAGGCATTTAGTATGTTCCTGGAGCTGATAGGGAAAACTTTCTCAATCTCCTAAATAGCAATTGAAATCAACAAATCTGTTCTATATTATAGGGCGAGTTTTTTTTCTTATGGGGCTTTATAGATACTTAGCTCCCGCCACACCCTCCAAACCCCCCATGATCTTGTAATTATAGACTGGACAATTACTCAGTGGCAAGGGAGATACTGAAATCTTCACCACCATCCCAGATGGGCGCCCCTGCCTTATCTTGTCCTTTTTAGCCATCTGAACAAAACCCAAAGTACTCAACATTTAGGAGATTTGTCGAAAGTCAGGGTACGAATCCACAAGTTTTAAGCCCAGGATTGAACCCCACTGAGACTTTCTGTGAATGGAAAATTGTCTGTGCTCCCCAGCAGAACAGCATGGATCTCTCTGGAAACAAGTCCATGCCACTTATTGTCCCTTTGGCCTTGGGAAAATCTGATGCTGTGATCTGGTTTCTCGCCCTGTAAAGAAGACATAACAATGCCTTGCTACCTTACCAGGGTGTTGTGTGAATTTGCTGACACCCATAAAGCTCCCTGAAAATGAAGAAGCTTACAAAAGTCCCTGGTATTATTCACACAGCAAATGTTTTCCCCTGAGAATAAAGTAATAAATGGTACCATTGTGCAGCTGGTGGAACGTGTTCAAAAGTTTCCGTTCACAACTAGTAGATCAAGTTGTGGGTGGCTGTATGGACTTTCTGTGCTCATGCCAGGCTGCATCCAAAACAGCCAGCACAACGGGCTCTCTTGGAATGAAAAGCTGTACTGTAAGAGACAGCCAGATCATGGCATCGTATCACACAGGACAATCATGTGTAGCCAGAGACTTCACAGGCACTTTTGCTCACAGCAGGAAAGGAACAATGGCAGAAACATTGGCCATATGGATTTCTAACATGGCAGCCGTTGAGAAGCAACTACCTTCTTCCAGCACACTGACAAACTTCCCAGGGATAAAGATGCTCATGATTGTGAAGAATTATAGCTTTTTCTCTGAAGTCATGGGCCAGGAGAAAGCAGAGTTCTAAATCAGATGAGTGTTCAGGTGAAGGATCTCTTCTCTTTAAATACAATTCATCTGGGTGGAGTGTGTGGGAATCGTTTGGAGAGAATGCCACTGGCTGGCCTGGGATACAGGAGAGGATTTCTTTCTCACCATTATAAGCCCTGGAAATAGCCCAGCACATGATATAGGGAAAATGTCTTCTCTCTTTTAGTGAGGTCTGGGACTTCAAGCCTTTGGATGTCACATCTGGAAAGATAAGAGATATTTTAAATTGAATAAGAGGAAGATTAACTACTGAAGATATATATACATATATTTTTGAGTGATCATGTTTGATTAGAGTTACTTGTGAATTAAACTAATGAGCTCACAGCTGGTCAGAGAGGATCAACGTACTCCTTCAGTGGTAAATATTCTCACATTAAAAAGCTAGGGCAGGATTACACAATCATGGAATTTTTGAGCTGCCCTGATTTACCTGGATATTAAACTATTTGGTAGCTTTGCAAATTCCATGGACATGCTAACATTTTTCCTCTTTCTTTCCAGTGGCAACAATGGGCAAAAACCATGAAGGAAATTAATGAGCTTAAGACAGCAAAAGTAGAAAAAATATATCTCTGGGTGTTTAATATTCAAAGTTGGGTAAAATCTTTAGACTGTAATGCAAAGGCTATGGAGAAGTATTGTGCCACCTGCAGGGTACATCAGGCTCCCTCTCACCTCTCGCTTCCACACTCCTGTCACATTCTGTTTGCAGGGAATCTTTCATTCATTCTTTCAGTGCCTATTTATTTGGCACCTCCTATGGTACTAGGCAGTGTGCTAAGTGCTAGAGGTAAAAACAGATGAAAGACACAGTCTCTATCCTCATGGGACCCCTCACCTAGTGAAGAACTTGGTGACAAACATCATGATGGAATTGAAGTCAGAGCCAGAGTAACTAAAGAGAACTTCCTGGTGATGCATTCCTTCCGGCCCTAATATCCAGGGTCCGGGCACCTCTTCTCCCTGGAATGGCTTCTGCTATGTGAGTCAGGAGAACCACGGCCTGGGACAGCATCATGTGGTTGCCACGTGGTTGCCTCCAGGTTCAAATGAGCTGCAGTCACTTTCTCAGAGAATGTGGAGCAGTATAGGCCTGCTGGGCGGAGTGAGGGTCCAGGTCCCACTCTCTCGTACCCGGGGAAGTACACAAAGGGCCTGGAGGATGCTGCATGAATGTTTCTGCGTGACTGGACCCATCTGCAGGCAATTTAACAGTTGCCAAAGTTTCTTCGTCAGTGTGCAGTCTGGAGCACCCAAAGGCTGGGCAGTGCTGATCTGCGGTGACCAAGTTCAGAGGCGCAGGAAGGCACAGTTTGCCTGAAAAATGCTAAGCGTGCTTGCGAGCCTGAGAGATGCAATTATTTGAATGCTATTATATGCTGGCCTTCCGGAGCAGACAAGGGAGCAGACACTAAGGTCTCTGTTGTACTCTCTGAGCCTCGGGCCACAGGCTGCCTGCGCCTTTCATGTTCCTCCAATGGCCAAGGACAGGTCATCTGGGAAAAGAAGGGATATGATGCACAGATGATTCTAGAAGGTGATACATTTCTCATTTTGTTCCCAATAGGTTTTTCCTTCAGCAGTTTCACAGCAGACCCAGTTAGTTATACCGTGTCCAACACCTTCTCTTCTTTTCAGTTTTGCTCAAGGCAATAATGTGCCCAGTTACCTGCTTGCTTTCCTAGCTTCTCTCACTGCTGCTGGTAGCTTGTGCCATAACCCAAGCCAAATAAATATAAACTAAAGTCAGCTTGGGACTCTTGAGAAAGCTCTGCTTATGTGATAAAGAGGGACCCATGTGTCTGGCACCACTCTTCCCCAAATTCTTTTTGCCTTGGACTTAGAGATGATGTCTGGAAAGCAGTAGCCATCATGTGGCCATGAAGCAACGGAGATAAAGACAAAGCCTAGACTGGAAGGGAGGTAAGGCAGAAAAAGCCATTCATTTACTTATTCAACTAATATTTACTGAGTGTCTATTATGTGCCAAGTACTACTCTAATTGCTAGAGACACAGCAGTGAAAAAAAGGACATGAAATCCCCTGCCTCCTTGGAGTTTATTTTTAGTGGTAAAAGGAGAAAAAGACAATATATAACATATAAGTAAAGGATATAATATGTCACATGGTGTTAGTTATTATGGAAAAAAGAAAAGTAGATATTCACCCTGGGCAGGGCATTGGAGGCTAATATAAGGACTGTGGCTATTCCCCTGAGCAAGACGAGCCCATCATTGGAGGGTTTGAGGAGAGGGTGACAAGATTTGATTGACACTTTAAGTTCACTCTGGCTGCTATGTTGAGAATAGATTGAAACGGGAAAGATAGAACCAGGGCCCCTGATGGCATCAGTGAATATCTAAGCCAACACCAGCAACTATTTGCTTCCAGAAACCTTGTTATCTGTAGGAAACAACTCCCTGTGTTACTTCTGTGGGAAATACTCGTAGCCAGGTATTCTGTTACTTGCAGCCAAACTCATTCCCAACTGATACAGAGAGCAGGTACCATCATTTATCAAGCACCTACTATGTGCTAAGTGTCGTTCTAAGTCCCAGGGATATAAAGATGAAAAAACACTGTAGTTCTCATTATCAAAGAGCCTTTCAAGGATCTTGTGATCTGACTGTGGGAGGCCAAAGGCAAAGCATTACACTGCAATAAGGCAATTGAATTAGTGTGGTTTGTCTGGAAGATGGAATGAGTGCAGGGGAGGAGCACAGCTAAGCAGAGAAAAGGAGCCAGGAAAGGCATCACGAAAGCTGGTAGGTGCTTCTCAAATGAACACATTTGTGGAGGCCATTCCAGACAGGAGGAACTCTATGTGCAATACAGAACATAGAACAGTCTGGGACATGTAAATAGATCAGTATTCTTGGGAGAGTAGAGTTTGATTGGGCGGGGGTTGGTGGGGAGAGAATGGGAAGAAATGGTGGAGATTAGGTTGTAGAGGCAGGCGGAGAGGTGATGGAGGCTTTTGTAAGTGCTACAGAAGAACATGATTTCCTCCGGTAGACAGCAGAGAGGCAGTGGAGCGATAACCCTGGTAGCCAGATTAAAGACAGCTTATAGAGGAGTGAGGCTCCAGGCAAGACCAATGCAAGAGTTGGAGAACAGTGGATAACAGCCAGAGACAAGGCAGCAGTTGGGCTGGAGAGGAGGGAATGTGGAAGTGATGCTCTGAATGTGGTAACAGAAGAGGCACATTCCAAGATAGCCCAGACACACTGCATATTCCTCCGCATGAACAGCCGGATGATGGTTTCGGCATAAAGATCACTCCAGGAGACAATGGACATTTTTTAATGGACCAAATTGGAGCACAACCAGCTTTTACATAAACTCATGGAGATAGCGTCTGGTGAGCTGACAGCAGGAGATTCCATCAGTTGACTTCGTGGAAGACAGAGGGTAGTTCCTTACACTTGGTCCAGCCTGTCCTGCCTTCTTCACCGTGGCTTTGCGATTAGCCTACCATTTCAGCACCAGGTATTCTAGAATGCCTTCTGTATTCATCAACTTCATTCTGTGTGGGTAATCATATTAACAACTACTATCATGGGGGGGGTGTTACATATGACAGACATGTAAATATACTTGTTTAAATTTCACAATAGCCCTGCCAAGAAAGTATTATTAACCTGAGGCCCAGAGAGGTAAGGTAACTATCCTAAGGCCACACAGTTAGTGAGGCAGAATGTGATCTGCCCAAGGAAGTGTACACTGTTCTCGCCACGCTGCGAGGTTTTCTATCTCATTATAATCCACTGTCTGTTCAAGACCTGGGGCTCTACGTTTTTGTCCACAATCACAGAGCTGAATTAAGGTGGGCCATTTACAAAATCCTTTCATAGACATTAAAGAGAAACTCTTCCAAGCAGGTTTTGCCTGATTTCCATGAAGGGATTTGGATTATTTAGAATTCCAAATTTTCCAAAAGATGAAAGAGCATATTATTAATAAAACAAATTTAAGGAAAATTTTTTTTATTTTATAACAATACTTTACAGTACAAAATAATCCAATTGCAAAAGAATGGAATCAGTAAGGGATGGTTCTAACCATTAGCCATAGGGAAGTATAGAAATGCTTAGGAAATAACATTCTAGAACGGAAATACCAGCAAAGCACAGGGTTGGCTATTAGGGATGATGAATGGGTTAATTCAAATTTTATCTCTCATTCAGTAGGCTTGTCCGATTGGTCAACAACCAGTTTACTAAGGATCTGCTCTGCTTGGGGTGCTGCTTTTGATGTTGGGAAAGTGAGAAGGGATGGAGACATGAGAAGAAACTGAAAGTCACTCTATGCCTAAAAGGCATAATCATTGATGCCATAAAAGGTTTAGGTAATACTACGCATCTCAAGGACACTACTAAGACCACAGTTTAGTAGCTGGGCCTCAGAGATCACGTTGTCCAACCCCTACATTTTACAGGTAATGAAATTAAGTCCAAAGGGATTTGTGGCTTGCCTGAGGTCACAGACATAGCTGGTGGTTGATGTGAGAGCTACCTCTGCCAGGAGTCTGTTTCTATCGCTGTTACTTTTATTCAATAATTGATTTTAAATTATGTCGTACATTCTGGAGAGGAACAAAAGGATCTTTCTATTTAACTCAGGAGGAAAAAGCAAAGAGATTCTAGCCTGTTATTTAGAACGAGCATAATCATGGAATATGTTGCTATACTTGCGCTTGTGTGCCAGGAGTTGCATTGCAGCTTAAAAAAGTATCTTTTGCTATTGAAAAAAAATAGTAAAAGATAGCAAACAACTTGAATTTCTATTATTAGAGGACTTATTGTTAGAGAGCTCATCCGCATGGTGAAATATTACACAGCCACTAACAAAGTTAAGTAAATCTATGTGTAACTGATATATATATATTTTTTATTTTTATTTACTTATTCATTTTAGACACAGAGTCTCACTGTGTCACCAAGGCTGGAGTGCAGCAGTATGATCTTGGCTCACTGCTACCTCCACCTCCAAGAAAGTCTCCTGCCTCAGCCTCCTGAGTAGCTGGGATTATAGGCACCCACAACCACGCCCAGCTAATTTTTTGTATTTTTAGTAGAGACAGGGTTTTACCATGTTGGCCGGGCTGGTCTTGAACTCCTGACCTCAAACAATCCACCTGCCTCAGCCTCCCAAAGTGCTGGGATTACAGGCATGAGCCACTGTGCTTGGCCAGATATAGATATATTTTAAATGACAAAAATAAGTTGTAGTTCAAAGCTACATATTTTTTCAACCAGTTTTTTGCACAGTCTGAGTTCAGTGGGAATTAACATAAAACGATTTATTTTTTCCAATGATAGCTATAGTCAATACTGTCATTTGTGTTGCCCCAAACCTATTAAACATTCTTCCACACTCTAATATTTCCCATAATTTAAATCCAATTTTTCCAGTGCAGAATCAAAAACAATAACAACCGTATGTTGCCATTTCCTATGCCCTAGTCATGAGGATGTATAATTCAGGTGGCACATATAAACTATCTACCAAAAATGTTGATTTAAAACTAACTTTATTTTAAAAAGGTAGGACATGGAGCATTCATTGGCCTCTCTCAGCAGGAACAGAGTCTTGAAGCCAGAGGTTGTGGTGGTTTCCTGATTTGATTGTTTACTGATTTATTCATTTTATATTGGGGCAGAGGCAGAAATGCTTTTGAGGTCAGGTCTGTGGAGTGCTGCCTGGAGTCTGATTCTTTAACCTTATCAGTGGTTCTATGAGCCTTCTATATCCCTGAAGAAAACTCCTCTTTCAAAGCTAGCTAGAGTGGAGTCTGCTGACTGTAACTAAGCACTGTCACCAATGTGAATAAATACTTTCACCACACTCTGTCAAAGCTCCTTTACCTCCATGTAACAACACCTTGGGCAGGTCTCAGACCTTGTTCTTGCTTGTTGTGATTCTGTTTCTCCAGTGCTCCTTTCAATTTTTTGAGTGTTCCAATTACCTTTCTGACATAAGCTTTTAATACTACCTATTTTCTTCCAAGTACAGCTTTAGCTGTACTACAAATTTTGACCTTCTGAATCTTTATTTTTATCCAAATCAAGATGTTTTTCAATCTCTCTGGGACTTCCTATTTGAGCCATGAGTTATTTAGACCATGTTGTTTAATATCCAAATATTAGGGGATTAAAAAAAATTTTTTTGTTACTGATTTCTTCTTTAATCTTATCATGGTCAGAGGGCATACCTTGGAAGATTTAAATTTTTTTTTTAACATTTTTGAGGTACCACTGTTACAGAGTAAAGCGTTCTCTAAATGTCAATTAGGTCAAGTTGGTTGACAGAGTTGTTTAGGTTAGCTACATTCTTAGTAATTTCCTTTCTATTTTTTCTATTTGATTACTGAGAGAGAAGTGCTAAAGACTCCAACTATAACTGGATTTGTCTATTTACCCTTTCAATTTTGTCAATTTTTGTCTCATGTATTTTGAAGCTACTTTGTTTGATGCATACACATTTAGGATTATTATGTCTTCTTTATGAATTCTTTATTATAATGTAATACCCATTCATCCCTGGTAATAATTTCTTGTTCTTAAGTCCAATTTGTCTGTTATTAAGCACTTTGACTTTCATTTTGTTAGTGTTTGATTACTGTTTGTTTCCTTTTACTTTCAACCTACCTGTAATTATAAAGTATGTTTCTTGTAGGTAGCATAGAGTCAAGTCTTGTTATTTTCTTTCATTCTAATCTGATAATCTATGTTTTCTAATAAAGTGTTTAGAACGTTTATGTTTAATGTGATTATTGATATAGTTAAATTAAAATCCACCATTTTTTTCTGCTTGCTTTTAGATTTATGATTCCACTTCATCTTGACTTTGAAATTTGTTTCCATAGGAATTTATTACCTATTTAGATAAATAGGTTGATAAATTGATAAATAGATAAATGGAATAGATAAAGAGATCAATGGTTTGTGTACCCTCAAAATATGTATGTGAAGCCCAAACCCCTAATATGATGGTTTTTGAAGGTGAGGTCTTTGGGAAGTAATTTGATTTAAATGAAGTTGGGCCCTCTCCATGATGGGATTAGTGTCCTTATAAGAAGAGGAAGATAAGCCAGAGTCTTCTCTCCCTTTACCATGTGAGGAAACAGCAAAAAGGTGGCCATCTGCAAGCAAGGAAGAAGGCCCTCACCAGGAATCAAATCTACTGGCATCTTGATCTTGGACTTCCCAGTCTCCAAAACTGTGAAAAATGAATATCTGTTATTTAAGCCACATAGTCAATGATATTTTGTTATGGCAGCTCAAGCCAAAACAGTTAGATAGTTTTTACTGTTGCTTTTAAAAAGCAAGTGTTACCCTTTAACCCATAAATTTCACTTCTTCTTATCTATTCTAGAGAAAACAATGGGACATGTGCTTAAAAGGATAAGTACAACAAAATCATCACAGTATTGTTTGTAATTGTGAAAACTGAAAATAATGTAATTTTTCATCATTTGGGAAATAATTAAATAAATTTCCATATATCCATTCTATGAAATATTATATTTTTCTTAAAGCAAATAAGATCAATGAATATATACTGATATGAAGAATACATGCAATACATAAGTTAGAAAAGCTCGTCATAATAAAATATGTGCCATATGAAACAATTTATGCATTAAACAAAAATTCCCACCAAATAAATATATGCATTCCTATATGTGAACAGACATATATGAATGTTAATGCTTAGAAAAAGCCTGGAGGTATGTGCAGCGGAGAGATAATAATGACATACAATGAAGAACAGTGTCGGATTAGGGGAATAGGTAAAGAGAAGCTTTGTTTATATTGTTTTCATATTTATCAATGAGAATCTATTACTTACGTAACTAAAGATTGAGTTGTAATTAATACTACAATTTGAAAAGAAGAAAAAAGAAAAGAGATATATATGATATATATTAAATAAAAATCAGGATTTTTTTTTTCCTCTTTGACGTTTTATTCCTTCCATTGGAGTAGGAGATTTGGGTGTGAAGAACCAAAAGATTTCTTGATTCTTTGGTTCAATAAAAGGCCTTTTCTGTCTTTCATTCTACAACAGCAGTAACTAAAAGCATGGTGAGTGTACTGGGAGTACACAGTGTATCTGGGGTGTGTCTGAGTGTGTTTGGTTATGCTCATTCATGCTGAGACATTGCTTTTTGCCCATAAAAGGAGGAATTACAACATCAGACCTGGATTGTTTTCATTTCCAAACAGCCACAAAATGTCAACACAAGACTGTCAATCTTTTGTTCTCTCCTCTCTCACAAACACTCCCTGGAACCCAGGCCAATTGAAGAAAACAGATGCAGGCAGGCACTGCTTTGACAACACTGGAAACACCTGTGATTAGAAGTCAAGCTAGCGTAAAAATGATTAATATACTCCTAAAAGAATAGGGAGTGCGCCTTTAGAAGAGATAATTGGATGGGTGTCCGTGCTGGTAGACACCCTCTCATCCCCGAACAAGGGCACACATTCTCACACAGGTTTCTCCCAAGCAACCCTTTGCTGAGTTTCCTGTAATGTTTTCATCACAGCAAGGCAGGTGGGGTGAAAGGTTCTTGGAGGAAGGGGGAAAGGCTGGAGGATGGCAAAAGTGCCAAAATCTCCCTTCCGAGATAAAATGAATAATCTTCAAGCAAGCAATAAAATGGATCTTGGTGTCTTTTAAAACCGACAAAGCATTCTCTGAATTTAGCAGTACTTCATGGGATGTGGTAGTAGACAATACAGTTCTTAATTTATGAGACAGAAAATCTTTGTTCAGCTCATTGCACACAAATTAAGGTTATCCTTGAGTAACTTGAATTACATAACCATCTACATACCAAGGAGTTGTCTTTTTCCTGTACACATATTCTTAGTTGTAAGCAGTCTGGGGACCAGGCTACCCCCTTATGTTGTGATGGGGGAAAGAATTTTGGGACTCAGCATCAGAAGTCAGCTCTGTTCCTCCTTAGCTAAGTGGTCTTTGATAGGACACTAAACCTCCTTGGACATCAGGCATCTTCATCTGAAATGCGGGGATCTGGATGAGATGAGTAGTCTTCAAGCTGTGGGTAATTCCACAGCAGGCTCTAGATTGTGGAACTCTGGGCCCTACCTCCACTTAAAAACTTTAAGCAGAGCATCTCTGGTTTGATCTGTTTAATACTGGATATTCGGGGGAAAAAAAAGCTTAAAAAAAGAAAATTATTAAACATTCATTTTTTTCAACAAATACTTACTGGGCTCCTACTATGTAACCGGCAGGGGGACTCATCAGTGACGGAATGAAGATACTCCTGCTCTCAAGAAGCTCACACTTCACCATTCCACTGGACCAGGCGATCTTTAAGGGTCTTTTCCAGACCCAGCAACCTGCTCTTCCATAACACATACAACAGGTGACCTGAAGCATTGCCCAGAGAATTTACAGTTAACTGTCCAACTGTAACTACACAAGGACAGACAGACCAGAAGAGACTTTAAGAGTGAAGTGCGCTGGTGTTAAGTTGACAAAGTCAACATTTTGGCTCTACTAGTAAGCTAGGTGACTTAACTCAAATTAACTAACCTCCTGTGCCTCAGTTTCTTTATCTATAAAGGGAGGGTAATGATAGTACCTACCTCATAAAGTTGTGGTGAGGATAAAAAGACATAATGCATACAAAAGCTTAGGGCTATGCCTAGAATTCTGTAAGTTATATTAGGTCTTATTAGCTATTATAATAGGCTCTTCCAGCCTCATATCAAGATAAAGTATACTTGGAAAGGTCCTAAAAGATGGCCTAATATAGAGCAGAATTCAGCATGAGGTAACCTAACCTGGACTTCCAAGGACCTTCTTAATCACTGCCAGCTGTAATATGGCCCACAGGTGAATCCAAGGGCAAAGTTCAATTAATGTTTCATGTGTACCTAGCACCACACTTACTATATGGAAGGCAATCAATAAATACTTATTGAATCAGTGAACCTATTCCTCTAATAACATTTAAAGCTCTGTGGATAGTTTTAGGTTTTATTTACAGCAATCACTGCCTGAATGCCACCTTTTTCTAAATTTTATTTTTAATTATAAAATATTTTAAACATACAGACAATAAATTAACAGACACCTATGCACTCACCAACAAGATTACATAAATGCTGCCTCGATATATTGCCTAATTAGTTTCAGATAGTCTTTTAAGAAATACAATTATAGCCATGCACTACATAATGTTTTGGTCAACAACAGACCACATATATCACCTTGGTCCCATAAGATTATAATACCATATTTTTACTGTATCTTTTCTATGCGTAAATATGTTTAGATACACAAACACTCACCATTGTGTTACAATTGCCCAGGGTTCAGTACAATATCACGCTGCACAAGTTTGTAGCCTGGCAGAAATAGGCGATATCTTATAGCCTTGATGTGTAATAGGCTAAACTTCTAGGTTTCTGTAAGCACACTCTGCAATGGTCACCCAATAACGAAATCACCTAATGACGCACTTCTCAGAAAGTGTCCTCATTGTGGCCGGGCACAGTGGCTCACACCTGTAATCTCAGCACTTTGGGAGACCAAAGCAGGCAGATCACCTGAGGTCAAGAGTTCAAGACCAGCCTGACCAACATGGTGAAACCCTGTCTCTACTAAAAATACAAAAATTAGCTGGGTGTGGTAGCAGTTGCCTGTAATCCCTGCTACTCAGGAGATTGAGGCAAAATAATTTCTTGAACTGGGGAGGCGGAGGTTGCAATGAGCCGAAATCGTGCCACTGCACTCCAGCCTGGGTGACAGAGCCAAACTCCATCTCAAAAAAAATAAAAATCAAATGAAAATGTCCCCATTGTTAAGCGATGTATGACTGTATTTAGAGGCCACCAGAACCCCATTCACACTCTCTCCTCTTTGCCAAGATAATCCCTACCTTTAAGTAGATGGGTATTATTCTCAATATGTGCTTATGCCCATAAACAATCCATTTGACTGTTTTGCGTGTATGCACTGCTAGCTGGTGGACGTTAGCATCTTCCCATGTTTTTATTATCACAGACAGAGCTGTAATAATAAATATCCACGCACCTGTCTCCTTGTGGATGGGTGAGCGAGACGGTGAGCACAACTTCAGCTTTACTAAATGCTGCCAAATTTCTCTTCACACGAGTGGTTCCAACACATGCCCTATTCACAATGCATAGGTATTTCACCATGCAGACTTTTGTTGTTATTTGCAATCTCTGATTACTTGTGAATGGGAGCATCTTCTTATGTATTTATTAATCATTTATATTGCCTCTTCCGTGAATTGTAAATACCCTGTCAGTTGGATTGACCATTTTTTTCTTATTAATTTATGAGGCTTATTTTTATATAAGGTGCTAGTATCTTCCCCCAGACTGTGTTTTTATTTTCTTCTTTATGATGCCCATTTTTCACATATTTATTTCATTTTAATAAAATTCAAATTTATTAGTCATTTCCTCTATGGCTTATAGTTTTTGTGTCCTGTATAAGAAAATTCCCCCTATTCAATGCCATATCATCTTCTTCTATGCTTTCTTTAACAGTTTTAAAGTTTGCTTTTTCACATTTAGATACTAATATATCTGGAGTTTATTTTGTGTAGGATTAAGGTGGAGATCTAATTTTATATTCTCCATTCTGCTCACTCCTTTAAGTATCTTTTCTATTCCTTGTAGTTTGGATTTTCTTTTATGTTCTAAATCATCAAATTATTGATGATACTCAAATTAATAATCAAACTGTCAAGTTATTTGAAGTTCTGCTGTTTGTTTTGTGCTTAATTTTAGTCTCTTGAAAGATTGCTTGTAATTTTAGATTCTTAGTTCAACGTTAGCAGGACTTTATTTGTGAGTCTGTGTAGAATTGGCTGGAAACATTTTCCTTTTACTTCTATCAGGTATCCCTGGTGTACCAGAGACCCAAGACCAATTTTTTTTTAAATAGGTTTTTGGGGAACAGGTAGTGTTTGGTCATATGAATAAGTTCCTGAGTGGTGATTTCTGAGATTTTGGTGCACCCATCATCCAAGCAGTGCACATTGTACTTACGTGTAGACCTTTATTCCCCCAACCCTTTCCCCCACTTCTGAGTCCATTGTATCGTTCTTACACCTATACATCCTCATAGTTTAGCTCCCACATATGAGCAAGAACTTATGATATTTGGTTTTCCATTCCTGAGTTACTTCACTTAGAATAATGGTCTTCGATTCCATCCAGGTTGCTGCAAATGTCATTATTCATTCCATTTTATAGCTAACTAGTATTCCATGGTATATATAGACCACAATTTATTTATCCACTCGTTGATTGATGAGCATTTGAGCTAGTTCCATATTTTTGCAATTACAAATTGTGCTGCTAAAACATAGATGTGCAAGTATCTTTTTCATATAATGAATTCTTTTCCTCTGGGTAGATACCTAGTAGTGGGATTGCTGGACCAAATGGTAGTTCTATTTTTAGTCTTTTAAGGAATCTCTACACTGTTTTCCATAGCTGTATTAGTTTACATTTCCATCAGCAAAGTGCTCCCTTTTCACCACATCCACGCCAACATCTATTCTTTTTAAATTATGGCCACTCCTGCAGGAGTAAGGTGGTATTGCATTGTGGTTTTGATTTGCATTTCCATGATCATTAGTTATGTTGAACATTTTTCCATATGCTTTTTGGCCATTTGTATATCTTCTTTTAAGAATTGCCAAGACCAATCTTTAATATAATTTTCAACCTAAGTTTCTAAGAATATATAGACATAAAAATACTTGACCTGAAACTCATGAAGGGAAGACTTGTGAATATGAATTCTCAGAAAAACTTTCATCTCCATGGAAAGCTCTGGAAGAGACAGCATCTGTGCTGGTGGGTGGGTTGAAGATTTTTCCTGGTTCATTCTTTCACTGAGATGCAGCCCTCTGGAATCTTGGGGTTTGACGGTTAATGCCTATGAGGGAACAGTAGTTAAAAGTACTAAAGCACCAAAGTACTTAAACTGCTGTTCCCACATAGGCATTAACCGTCAAACCCCGAGATTACTGTTAACCAAAGCTCTTCAGACCAGTCTCTCCCATAGCCAAAGAATCACAAAAGCTCCCATACTCTCTGGTCTGGTTGTCAGTTTTCCTTCTGTATCTGAAACACAAGAGTTTTCCTTTCTTTCTTGTAAGCTCTCTATGCGTTTAAAAGAATGCTTATTGTAATTTACTTTGTTCTTGATGTTTAGGTGGTGGGGTAGGAGGTCAGAGTTCAGATAATCTAAACAATTTGCCTGAATCATTTCTGGATTCCTTGTATCTTTCATGTGTGTGTGTGTGTGTGTGTGTGTGTGAGAGAGAGAGAGAGAGAGAGAGAGAGAGATACTGGAGGTAGAGAAAGAGAGAGAGTTGTAGCTGTGAAGTCAAATTCCTCTACCTTCCATTTGGAACTCCACCGTTTGCTAAAACTGTTACATTTTTCAAACACATGCTGTGTCTGCTTCATGTCTTGAGTGAGTTTTGTACAAGCCTGGACGTGTGGCTACTTTGGGTGCCTGTGGCAGGCCAAAGATTTAGTAGGATGCTGACCACATTTGTCTCTGAGTACCTTTAATTCCAACCTATGTGCCTACCACTTCTCAAATCGGAAGGTCCGAATGACTGAGGTTTTGCAGCATTCTCTGAATGGGTGAAGCTGACCTGAAAGTTCCCGTGACTTGTGTTGTGCATTCATCATTCATGACCACTTGTACCATAGTGATAGAGTTATGGATCACTGGCCTCCATACCTGAAATTTCTGTCTGTCTAGCTAAGTCGGTTTCCGTGGAGCCTCATATGGCGTTCCCCACTGGGAGCCTTGAGAAACAAGGAGCTCCTTCTATCCTCTTGCCCTGCTCTCTGGCCCCTCCTCTGTGCGTGAGCCTCTCTGGAACCCTCAGAGCTCATTTAGGAGTGATGTCTTTTCTGTGTTCCTATTTGCTTTCACAAGCACAGTACAGATCGGACAGTGAATTATTAATGAAGCACAGAGGGGGAAGCCATTATTTTCAGAGGTACAGTAATTAGTGTAATCAGACATCACCGTATAAAGTTATATGAACCTTTTCAATGGTTCACCCTCTAGCCTTCCCATTCAATGCCACGTTCTTCCCAGGTGCTCCCTTCCTTCTTCCCTGGGAGGCTCAGAGGCACCTTGCTCTCTTCCTTTTCTTCTTAAAAATGTTGCACATAGGAGGTCACCTCATTCTTGCTGAGGAATAGAGAAAATAAAAACATGCCCTAGTGATACTAAGAAATTACCAAAGGAAAAGTGCTTCTTTCGCCACTCTCAACCAGGTGCACAGGTACACCTTTGAGTTCAGGTACATTTGTGTCCATGAGGCTAGCTGAAGGTCCTTTACTAGGTTTCAAGCTCAGGGAACACATGGCCCCAGGGAAAGACAACTGCCTTATCTACCCTGAAACAGCGTGTGCTGGTCTTGAGGCCTTATTTGATCAGATAAAGAAAGTTAAAAGGGTTGAATAAGGAAACAATGAGTGAGGTGGGAGAGTTTGCTCAGGGTTTATGACTTAGTTCACCTGTCTGCAATGCTTCTTTAGCAATTTGGGGAGTTGGGGAAGAGTGGATTCCTTTTTACTCAACCTGATGACAGATGAAAATGACTGCCCTATTCTAATCTAAATTAGATGAGGATGAGGTCTTAGGGTGACAGCTGCCCTTTCAGACTGTGATTTTTAAGTATTTTCCTGGTTTTCAGAGAGGACAAGGGGATATAATTATGAAAGGGAAACATTATTATTATAATAATGTCAGGCTAGGGAAGGAAAGAAAGATGTTCACAGGCTTTTGGGGGAAAAAAGCACTTTTCAAATTAAGTTCTTTGGGCTGATAGGAACAGAGGCACCCACACACTTTCATGACACAGAAGAAGCTGTAGTTCTTCATTAGGTGCCTCTGATGATTGCTTCATGGGGGGCGGCTGCTTTGGACACTGGACATACACAGGTGGCCTTAGTTCCTAATGGGCGTCTCATGGGCATTCTAAATAAAGCAAGGGGAATAACGTACCCTCTGCAGTCTTCGCTGTCTAGTAATACTTTACAGATACTTCATAGACTTATCAGCTTCTGCTGCCTGAAAATGCTTCTTCATCTAAAATGCTCGTGTTCTGACTTGTGAGCATATTCGTGGTGACTATAACCCCTACCTTTTCAGCAATACCTCTGAAATTGACCTCACAACCACAAATCAAAGTATTGTGGAACTGGAAGGAATTTAGCACCCTTTGGGCTGTTAAATACGGTGGATTCTAAAATTTCTCTTCAAAGAATCGGTATGTCAATATGTTCAGCTCCCTATTCTTTGTTCTCCATTTCAAGGTTTAACTTCCTTGTTCTATTCGTCGCTTTGCCCCTACCTGTCAGCTCTAATCAGTAGTTCACATCTGTTCCCCTGGTCACCTGCTTGGTCCTGACTCATGGCTGGTCACCTGCTCCATCTGACTCACCCCTGGCCATCTGCTTTGACCTGAGTCATCTTTAGTTACCTGTTTCGTAATGGTCTTTCCCACTGAAACTGTTCACCCCACCACTCTGGCTCGTACCCCTGCTCTCTTTAAAATAACCAGTCAGATTTAGTTTAGACTGCGCAGTCCAACCCTAGCCAATGGGGGAATGACCCAGCAGTAGGGGCTACCTGCATCAGGGATAAGAACCCCTTACCATCCCAATTCAGGTGTACTCTCC
The DNA here is from genome assembly GCA_004027715.1 of Plecturocebus donacophilus. Taxonomy (NCBI): domain Eukaryota; kingdom Metazoa; phylum Chordata; class Mammalia; order Primates; family Pitheciidae; genus Plecturocebus; species Plecturocebus donacophilus. The sequence continues at coordinate 20,381 of PVKP010018362.1, read as the reverse complement.
TGACATGCACCCTTCTATAGAAGTAAAAATTGCCTTGCTGAGAAAATTTATATTCAAGTGCTATTTATTTTTGTGGTACTGAAGAATCTGCTTCTAACAGGGCTAAAGAAGACTTTTACCAATGAGGAAACAAGGCCCAGGGAGGTAAAGTGACTTTCTTGAGGCTATTAAACTAGATACTGGAAGAGTAAGCTTCAGAACTAGTTGTCTTGACTCCCAGTGACTGTCTTGGGTTCTGATGTGCTTTGGATCCTTGTCACCACCCAAATCTCAGATTGAAATATAATCCCCAATGCTGTGGGGCCTGGAGGGAGGTGATTGGATCATGGGGGTGACTCTAATGGTTTAGCACCATGCCCCTAGTGCTGTTCTCAGATAGAGTTCTCACGAGATCTGGCTGTTTAAAAATGTGTAGTACCTGCCCACTCATGCTCTTCCTCTGGCACCAGCCATGTGAAGTGCTTTGCTCCCCCTTCACCTTCTGCCATGATTGAAAGTTTCCTGAGGCCTCCCCAGAGGCAGAGTAAATGCCAGCACCATGCTTCCTTTACAGCCTGTGGAACTCTGAGCCAATGAAGCCTTTTTTCTTTATAAAATACCCAGTCTCAGGTATTTCTTTATAGCAATGTGAGAACAGACTAATACAGGCTCCCTACCCACCAATGTAGGGATGGAGAGTGGCCTGGGTCTAGGAGAAATCTTTCAGGGAAAGAGCAAGTTCTTATCCTCCCTCTCAGTTCCTCTATTACTGCTGCTGTCTCTGCCTCCCAAGCCACTTCCAACCTACTTAAGATGCTCCATTGACTTTAAACCTCACATCGCAAGAAACCTAGAAAACCCCTAGGTCATAAAAGTCCTGGGCAGAAAGAAAACCAAGTGCCCACAGACCCAGCATTCTCTGTTGGTAAAGTGACATCTCTGTAATGCAGTTTAACTGCAAAATACTTTTTGTGACTAGAGAGTAGGGAGACAGCATTGGTTTTTTTTAAAGCCATTTCCCCTTCTTGCCTGGTGCCCCCTAGGCATAATTAAGGCATTTAAGCTTTAGCTCACTTACAAGCAGTGTGGACCTCTAAACGTATTACAGGAAAATGCACAGACTTCACAAACATTTCCACTGGGGAGGCTGGAGTCTGTGATCTCTTAGCAAGGCACATTAGCATTGGGGTGAAACAGAGTTTTGCTGAAAGTTCTGGTGCTCATCAAGCTTCTCTAAGCATTTATTTATAAAATACTTCAAGGATTTTCTGTGTTTTTAGCTTTTTAAAAATGCACTAACGGCCTTAGGCAGTGTTGTTTATGTCCCTTTAAAAGTCAGCTCTATGGAAGATAGGACTTCTCTAATTAGAGCCAGAGACCAGGCTGGGAAGGAATGGCTACAGGATTCCCTGTACAGTCCTTTGCTCCTGAGATACCCCACTCCTGTCTTCCTCTGCTGTCTCACAGAGGAGAGAGAGAAAGCCTGAGGTTATTTATCTATTGGCCTGGTAAAGAGGTACAGTGGTATGTGGGAATGAAATCATTGATAAATGCTATTAGACAGTCATCTAAATAAAATGCCCCAAAACTAACAATCTTAAAATTTTGGTTCACAAATGAGCTGACCAGTTGCCAGTTGGGGAGACTCACATAACTTATGAATAATTGAATTAGAAACGTTTTTTTACAGGCTGTACTTTTCCATGCCACATTAGTTCCCACTGCTGCCCAGCATTAGCTCTGGGGCTCTCTGGTGCTGCCTCTTGCTGTGCTTGCTATCTCAGCCTTCCCTCAAGGCTAAGATGAGCACCCCATCCTCTCCCTCTCTTGCTTGTGGCCCAGCCAAGCCCCGACTCAGCACAAATGCGATTTCACTGGTTATCTCCTCCACTGGAGGCTCTAAGCTAGTTCTGTCCACATTTATGGTCTCAACTCCTCACTACAGCTACTGGCTGCTGTTGTTTTGTTCATCCAGTGTCTTTCTATCTTCTCCTGATAACATTGCCTCTCGCTTCTTTAAGGGAACTATGCATCACCCATTCCGTGGGTTTTCTCTGATGTCGATTCTAAGAATTCTATTTATAACACTTAGGACACTTTTTAAGCGCATTCCACAGTGGAATGAAAGTGGCTCAGGAGGAAACATTGTGTCTCTAGGCTCACCACTGTGCCTTCCATATCCATCTTACTGCCTGGCACCTGGTAGGAACTCAGGAAATGCTTAAAGAAGAAAAGTAATGAATGAAAGTGGTCAGAGATTCCTCACTGGGCAAAAATGAAAAATTCACTATTCAGATACAAAGATACAGTAAGTCCTCACTTCACATTGACATTGTTGATATGTTCTTCTAAACTGTGACTTTAAGAAAAATGATGTATAACAATCCAGTTTTACTGTAGGCTAATTGATATAAACAAGAGCTAAGCTCCTATGGCCGATCTTTGGTCACAAAAACATCTCCAAACTTCTAAATGATGAAAGCAGGCTGAGCATGCTGGATCATGCCTGTAATCCCAGCACTTTGGGAGGCCAAGGCAGGAGGATCGCTTGAGATCAATAGTTTGAGACCAATAGTTTGAGACCAGCCTTGGCAAAATAATGAGATCTCATCTGTACAAAATAAAAATTAAAAAATTAGCCTGGGTGGTGGTGCATGGATGTAGTCTCAGCTACTCAGGGGGCTAAGGTGGGAGGATCCCTTAAGCCTAGGAGGTCAAGGCTGCAGTGAGCTATGATTGCACCACTGCACTCCAGCCTAGGTGACAAAGCAAGACCCTGTCTCTAAACAAACAAACAAAAAAGATCAAACACTTCTAAATATTAAACATTGAAATAAATGTGATTTACGCATGCATTTAAGATAGGTTACTAGAAACAAGATACTTATCCACTTATTCCAGTTAAGAGTTAAAGAGTGGCCAGAGTCTGTCCCAGCAGCTCAGGGTGCAAGATGGTAACTGGCCTTGGACAGGACACCAACCTATCGGGGGGCACACTCACCCATACCCACACTCACTCAGACTGGGACCACATAGACACACCACTACACCTCACAGGAACATCTTTGATACTGAGAGCAATCCATAGGACCTGGAGAAAACCCAGGCAAGTATGGGGAGAGCTTGCAGACTCCACACAGACATGGTGCTGGATAGGAATCAATTGTTTTCTCATCAACCTTATACTGAAATGACATTGAGGACCTGTGGTGATTTATGCAAAACTTTGCATAGACAGATCAATGCTGTTCTCATCCATACATGTTCAAATGTTTCTTCTCTGTATTTCAGTTTGGTTGCAATGATTAGTGCAAACTTTAGAGCTGAAACCCTTTGTAGACAACAGTGCCCAGGAGACAGTCCAGGAACAGACAATGGGCTGAGCTTCAGTGGGAAACAAAAGGAGAGACCAGGAAGTTAGGGCTACAGGCAAAAGAGGAAGGGTAAGGAAGGAGGAAGTGTGGGTGGGGGACATTCTTGCAGTACTCTGAAGGCAGAGTCTTCAGAGGTTTAGGGATGTTCATCTAAACCTCAAGCTGAGTGACACCACTCTTCAGCATCCCTCTCAGTTGGCCAATTTTTTGGTATAATTATGCTTTTCCAATTTAGTGACTGGAATGCAAAGGGCTTCTCTCCTCCAATTGTATCCCTGGAGGGCTATTTGGAAGAGCTATGAATAGCAGGATGGTGTCTCTCTCTCCTGATTCTACCCTACTTGATTTCCACAGTAGACAGACCAATTGGATCTTCATGTGAAGGCTTCTACTTTCTCTGGGTGCACCTCCATCTTCCATAAACCTTTCTAAAAAGAAAAACCTGGCCAAAGATGGAATGGTGAGAAAAATCACAAATCACTTGCCCTTTTGTGGTTTATTTCAGGTGGCTCAGAGCAGACCCTGAGCTAAAATGTGAGTCTCCATCGCATCCCCAAGCTCCTTTTTGATGCCCACTTCTCCTCCTTCCACTTCCACCCACCTTTATTCAGGTCCCAGAACCTTCACGAGGGCTCTAGTTCTCCTTTTAAATGACAGAACAAACAGAATGTGTTGCTCTTCAGGGGTAGTTGCAATTTAGCAAGTAGCAAATTCTTTTTTTTTTCTTTTGGAAAGAGAGTCTTACTCTTGTTGCCCAGGTTGGAGTGCCATGGCATGCTCTTGTCTCACCGCAACCTCTGCCTCCTGTGTTCAAGCAATTCTCCTGCTGTAGCCTCCCAAGTACCTGGGATTATAGGCATGCACCACTACACCCAGCTAATTTTGTATTTTCAGTAGAGACAGGGTTTCTCCATGTTGGTCAGGCTAGTCTTGAACTCCTGACCTCAGCGGATTCACACAACTCAGCCTCCCAAAGTGCTGGGATTACAGGCATAAGCCTCCGGACCGGGCCAAGGGGCAAATTCTTAAGCCAAAGCCATGAGTTTCCAGGTGTGGAATGTAGGCCACAGGAGGGGTTCTTCTGTGGTCAAACCCCTTCCTAGAGCTCCTGGGCTTGCATGTGTCTGTCAATCAGCTATGCTTGAGACCAGCCTTCTTATAGGATGTTTCTATGTGTGATTTTATTATTTCTGAGAGAGGTGTCTTCTTACCCAGGCACCCTTACCAATCCTTGAATGCCAAATCCAGCACTTTGGAGCACAGCAGTCTTATTGCTTCAAGGAAATATCCCCTGGAAGTTTCATGCCTTTCTTTTAAACTAGACAGGTGTTTTTGAGAGCAGAGACTATTTCTTTTATACATTTAGCTTCCCAATACCTAGCACAGAAACTGGCACATAGTAGGTGCCCAGGAAATGTTCAGTGAATTGGATTGAAGTGACTCTAACCACACCAGTATAACCAGCCCTTGCCATTCTGTTAAGATACATGCTGTATCTGCTGGAAATGTGCATAAGCTAAAAGGCTGGTGTTGGTTCCATATTAGTTTGTTTGGTCTTAAATACAGTGACAGTATAAATAACAAGTTGCTTAGATAGAGGAGTTTATTTTCTCTACACCCAGCAAAAAATCCAGAGGTAGGGTCTATTTAGAGGCCTGCTAAGGACATCAAGCAGCCAGGTTTTTTCCATTGTTCCACTGCTCAGCCCTCAGTGGATCAGAATTGTCTCATCTCCCACAGTGTGGCTGCCACAGCTCCCGGTACCACCTCTTCAGCAACTGCATTCCAGGTAGAAGGCAAGGATCAGAGTGGTCCTTCCTAGTTTCTCTCTATCCATCATTGGGACAAAATCTTTCCCAGAAGCTTCAATTTACTTCCCCTTACACCTAACTGGCTCAAAGTGAATCACACAGTCCCTCTATACCAATCACGGTGCAGGGAATGGAGTCACACTCAGGTGGTTCCCACAGTCTGAGTCCTTCCTGGCCCAGGGGAGCAGTTGCTTTTCCCTAACACCACTGGACTCAGTGCCCAAGCAGAGCAGACAGAAGGGCTGTGCTTGTCTGGTAAACAACCAAGAGTGGCAGCTCTGATTCAATCTCAGTCATACCGTCGGTCCTCTCAGGCCTTTTATCTGCAAGTATTAGTCCAGGTTGTCTACTTTCAAAGGCAAAGAGCCAGTTAATAAAGAAGGAGGAGACGTTAAGAGACTCAGGACTATATTACTATTATCAATCAATGCCTTTTCAGAATTTAAAGGGAGAGTTGAGCTACCTTACCACAGAGTAATTTTCTTTTAAAGAACATTGTCTTGAATTGTTTTCATGATGTTAAAGCTCTTACCCAAATTTGCTTCCCTATTTAAAGGGGAAACAATACAAACTTTACTCTGAGCTATACTTAATCCATTTACATGTTGGAGTACCTGACATTTTGACTGATATCAGATATTTAAGATTTGAGCTTTAGATTTTACAATGCAATTTTTTATTCCATTTTAGATTCAATAGATGGGTATAGAGATGCAGGAACTCAAACTGATGCCAAATTTCAATTTTCCCAGTATGCTTTAAAACAACAAAGCAATCTATTTCAGAGATAAATAGGCTGTTTGAAAAGACTCTATCTCAAAAAAGAAAGAAAGAAAAAGAAAAGCAGTAATGTTGCTGTAAGTGGGAGTATAGGTGAAACGTGATTGCCATTGGTCAATTTTGATGGGTACATGAAGATAATAGTACTCAGGGGTTCATTATATTATTCTACTTTTCATAATAAAAAGAAAAAATGGAAAAAAGAAGGATTTTTTTAAAACAGTGATAATTATAAAAATTAAATTGGAATTTTATTTCATGCAAAACTTCAGTACTGGTGAATAAACTCTTTTAATGTGTAAAATGAAAGATTTACAGTTCTGAAGGAACACTGGAAGATAAAAACACATTCTCCAGATGTGCAAAAGTTTTCCCACAATTTCCATTTATTTTCTAGTTCTAGGAACATAAATGTTAGGAAGGTAGTTGAACTACAGTAATTTGGGAATCTCCTAATCAATTTCAAATGTGATCATTTGGAACACTGGGTTATATAAAGAATTATCATATGGCAGAAGAATAGGGGAAATCTACTGCCTTTTTGGTTTGCTTGGGTAGGGGGAGAAGTGCAGGAATTCAAGATTTGATGTCTGGCTTAGAATTTGACCTAAGACCTGTGAGGCCATTGAGGAAAATCTACTTTTTGCTAGTTCCGTGTGTTGCTAAAGGTGTAGAAGGAAAGAACATGGTTCTGTGCAAGCATACAACAAAGGAACCTGACCTACATGCAGGGCACCCAAAAGGCTTCCCAGAGAAAGGGGTAACTGAGATGAGAGCTAGAGGAAATATGGGAGTTAAGCACATAATAGGTGGAGGGAAGGGGAAGGAGGGTGTTGCAGGCAGCACGTGCAAAAGTCCTGGGGTAGGAGGAGGGCGTGGGCTTCTCTAGGAACTACCAAAGGCCTGGGTGGCTGCAGAGCCTGGACTGAGGACAGATAAGTAGGAGATGAGGTTGCAGAAGACAGCAGAGATTCAACCCTGCAGGGCCTTGGAAGCCACATCGAGTGAAGCAGAGGACCAGAGTGATGGGAGGATGGACTCTTTTCTGGGAGTGTGTTCAGCAGACCTAGACCAAGAAGACAGAAAATCAGTAAGAGGCTCCCCATGATGGTGTTTGGCCAGTGGATTCTCAGGGTAGTTTCAGTCCTGAAGTCTGATTTTGAGTTGTTTCCTGTCTTCTGGACAACAGTTCCCCTCTGGCATATCCCAGCCTTCAGTAAGACTGTGTTGTCGGCCACTACAGCTGCAATCACTTTGAGCTGAAAGGCAGGCCAGGTAATGAAACATTTGGGCTGACCAAAGAGCCAGGGCAGGAGCTGGAGCAAGGAGTACGAAGTGTCAATCAGAATCTCTTCCAATGGCGTACAGATGTAACTAGGAGATACCTGAAGTGCAGTCAGTGCCAAGCGGAGGTCTGGGTAGGTGTACTGGGAAAAGGGGTGGCACCAGAAGACTGGAGGAGTAGATGACAGTTGGGTGAGAGCAGTTTAGTTTCTCTGATTCTGTGCTAACTTTTTTGGATATTTGCTGGAAAATGCAATTTATAGAGGCTATTTGCTCTTGGCTATGGAATGCATTTGCTGTTTCTTCTCTTTTACGCATAGGATTTGACCCTCTCCTGTGAGACCCTCCACAGGAGAGGAATTCCTGGTGTAGAGTGATGTGACTATTGTGGAGTAATTACTCTGAGCCAGGGGAGCAGGCTAATTAGGCCTCTGGAAATGTCCCAGTTACAGCACTAACAGCTGGCTTGGTGTACATATTAGCTGTAAAATGTCTCCAGAGGGAGCTGGTAACTGATACCCCTGGAAGAAAAGAGCATGCGGATTCATCAGAGAATGCTGGCATTGGATGAAACCTTGGAACTATGAGGATGGCCTCCGCACTGGCAGCTGAGGACGATAAAGCCAAGAGAGATTTGTGTTTGAGTGAAGGTCACAGCCAGCCAGTGGCTGAGCAGGGACAGCAGCCCTCATTCCTTGAGTCTTTGTCTCTAGTCTTTCTCTCAGGTGACTGCACAGCTTCTCATAAATCCCCTCACAACATAGACCTCCTTCTTCCAACAACCTCTTCAAACATGGAGTTTTGGGGGTCTTCATTTCCTCTCCTAAAGAACATTAACAGGAACACTAAAAATTGAGCGACCTTGTGAAGCACAGAAAGAGAGGACCTACAAATGGCAAAAAAAATCAGAGTTGAGGTTGCTATAAACTAACTTGGGCTCTGAATGAAATAAAGCGCAATCTTAATTTTTCCTTTGGCTCATTTTCTTCACCTGTTTTAGTGTTATGATATTTTGCTTGGTTAATCTATCTTGCCTTTTTGTAAGACATCTCAAACTTTTATGAAGCAAAGTTGATTGGACAAATATGAAATATGAAACTACATCTGTGGACATGGAGCAAGAAGAAATATAGAAAAGAAATATAGTTCCCATCTGCATGGAAGCTGGGTATAGGCACCATTGACATCACTCTTGGGGTCAAAGATCCATGCTGGGAACTTTGGTTTACTTCCTGTTTCCCACTTCCTTGCCATTTACATGGCAGAGTCTCCTTTCAAATCCCACATTTTCTAGGCCAGTCCAGTTATATTGCTGTGTGTGTGCATGTGCGTGTGCATGTGTGTGCGTGTGCATGTATGTGTATACACACTCTCTATACACTTTAAAACATGGGATGCACGGCTGGGTGAGGTGGCTCATGCCTGTAATCCCAGCACTTTGGGAGGCCGACGCGGGTGGATCACGAGGTCAAGAGATGGATACTACCTTGGCCAACATGGTGAAACCCTGTCTCTACTAAAAATACAAAAATTAGCTGGGCGTGGTGTTGTGCGCCTGTAGTCCCAGCTACTGAGGAGGCTGAGGCAGGAGAATCACTTGAACCCGGGCCACGGAGGTTGCAGTGAGCTGAGGTCGTGCCACTGCACTCCAGCCTGGCAACAGAACAAGACTCTGTCTAAAAAAAAAATTAAAAAAACAAAAAAAACATGGGACTGGCTTAAGAGCTCAAGGCAAATAACCAAGGGAATGGAATGAAGATCTCAGAGAGAGAGAATGAGAAACTACATAGAGTGTATCAGGGAACTTGATCTATGAAAACAATGCTAATACAAATCAATAGGGAAAGGACAGACTGTTTAGTGGTGGTGTTAGGAAATCTGAGTCACTATATTTTAAAAAAGCAAAATAAGGTTCATACTTTATACCAATACAACGGAAGACTCCAAGTGGATCAAAGATCTAAATGTGAAGATAAAATCATACAGCTAGTAGAAACAAATGTAGGCGAATGTAATTGAGAATGGGGTAGAGCATTCTAAAAAGACCCAAAACCCTCAACAATGATGAACAGAGAGTGGTGACAGATTAGGAAAAGAATCGCCATCATGAACAAAATATCTGTTATGACTTATCTGACAAAGCGTTTATACAGAGAATATAAAAGAATTCCTGCAAATCAATAAGAAAAGGACAAAAATTGAAGAAAATAATGGGCAAGGTATAAAAAGGCAAGTCATAGAAGAGAAAACCCAAATTGCTAACATGTATATGAAGACATGACAAAATAAATTGTAAGCAGAGAAATACATATTAAAGCAGCAATGACATATCACTTTATTCTCATCAAATTCATAACACTAGAAATGTGATAATGTCAAGTCTTTTGCAGCGCAGGCAGTGTATGAGGAAATGAACTCTTCTGTGCTGCTGGTGGGACTGTAGTGTGGACATTCTGGGAATAAGTGGCATGCTTAGTCAACTACTGTGCATAAATCTTACTTTGTACAGTAAAATAACCCTTGAAAAATTCTCACGAAGGTCCAGAAAAGTACAAGTATGCATGCATATCATTGCTTTGCTTTCTTGGCAGTGAGGAATTGGAGGCAAATTAGGTGTCCATAGCCAGAGAAACTGTGTAGCAAAATACCATGAAATATAGAATTTGATATATTATTAGAAGCAACAAACTAGATGTACACACAAACAAATATTAGAAACATAATGATGGGTAAAAAAAATAAGAAAAAGAACAAAGTTTTTCTCAGCACAATATAATGTATGTAAAGTAAAAATACATATATGCAGAAATAGCAGATAATTTGTAAGGAAACGCACAATTTCAAAGATAGATATCAACCATTCAGAGTGTAGCCTAACATGGGGATGGAGTAGGGATGGGGATAGTTATTCGGGATGACCTGGAATACATTTAAAAATGAAACAAGTGGCTTGGTGTGGTGGCTCATGCCTGTAATCCCAGCACTTTGGGAGGCCAAGGTGGATGGATCACCTGAGGTCAGGAGTTTGAGACCAGCCTGACCAATACACTGAAACCCCGTCTCTACTAAAAATACAAAATTAGCTGGATGTGGTGGCAGGTCCCTGTAATCCCAGCTACTCGATAGGCTGAGGCAGGAGAATCACTTGAACCCGGGAGGCAGAAGTTGCAGTGAGCCGAGATTGTACCTCTGCACTCCACATTGGGCAACAGAGCAAGACTCCATATTTAAAAAAAAAAAAAAATTAAACAATAGGCCATGGCATGAGAGATGATGGTAATACATCATGAAATAAAGCTGGTGATTCAATTAGCCCTCCGTAACTGAAGTCCAACACAAATATAGAAAGTAAAGTAAAATAAAATAAAATAAAGCCATCAAAGATTCTTAAATGTTCCCTTTAATTCTAAGAACTGCAGGAAAAGTAAGCATTTGATGTTAGGTTCATTGGAGACCCCCTTTTTCCTCTCTGGCTGTTTGCTTTCTTATAGTAATAACTTGAAAAAATTCTAATTTAGGAGGCGTGAGTGTTAGATATCTTCCAATATTGTTTACTCCTTCTTCTGTAGTAAAAGTAGCCTTTATTATAGCTAGACATGTGGTTATCTGGAATAAAGATGATGTTTTTAAGATGCTCTTGCAGCTAGAGTGGCCACTAAGTTCTGCTCAATGGGGTTGAGGAGAAACAAGGTGTTTCTCCTCTGAAACTTATCGTTAACAGTAGAAGCATAAACGTTCTCGCTCTTCCTCCATCCTGCCAGCTGCAGTGTTGGCTGTGGTAGCCAGCCACCTTGGAATATGTGGTTCATTCTGTCAGTTGGCAAGAATTTGGTACCTTATTAAATGGAAGCAAAACAACAACAAAAAAAGAAAACCCACAAAGCAAGAAAAACAAGGGCACAATGGCTCATGCCTGTAATCACAGGACTTTGGGAGGCCAAGGCATGCAGATCACTTGAGACCAGGAGTTCAAGACTAGCCTGGCCAACATGGTAAAACCTCATTTCTACTAAAAATACAAAAATTAGCCAGGCATGGTGGTGCACAACTGTAGTCCCAGATACTTGGGAAGCTGAGGCAGGAGAATCACTTGAGCCCAGTAGGTGGTGGGTTCAGTGAGTGGAGATCGGCCACTGCACTCCAGCCTGGGTGACAGTGTGAGACTCCATCTCAAAAAAGAAAACTGCTATCCATGTATTATTGAGCCATATGAAACTGACATTTTTCTTTTTGTTTTCTTTTTGATTTCTCAGAAGATGAAACTGACATTTTTATAAGTCAACAATGACCAAATATCAGAATTTCATATGAGTTAATCTAATATACCGATTCCTTTGCAATAAGTATTAAAATATTCACTTTTCTCTTCTCATTCTGGGAAAAAGGATGGCCAGCCTGGGAGCTTCTCAAGATCATGAGCTCCTTCTTTTTCAAATGTTTTTAGGGTTCTTCTAAAACTTCTTTTTTAACTAGTGATATTAGATGCATAAACAATGACACCCTAAGAGGGTGTCCCTCAGAAATGGTCCCTGAGACAGGATTCAAGTAAGGGTATTTTTGGGAGGTGATCCCAGGAAATGTTGATAAGGGCATGGAGAAGTGAGCTGGTAAAGGCAGGGCAGACATTATATAGAGGGTACTACTTAGCAAATTTCCATTGTTGACAAGAGGATCTTACCCCACTGGGTGCTCTGGGAGCCAGTGTAGAGGATCGCTTGTCTTTCCACCTGAGGAGCCAGGGAACTGGAGGGAGCTGGAGCAGTCAGTGCTGCATGGTGCTGGTGTGGGCAGGCATCAGTTCTTCAATACTTCTAGCTTGCCCTGGGGCAGACAGGTTCCAGCAACCAGAGGAAGTCTCCAGGGCAAACAGATTCAAATGTAGGTAGTTCTGGATGGGCAGCCAATATTGCAATAGTATGGCCCTAGAAAACGTAGTGCAGCTCCATGAATGCTGCAGGTTAATTGATGGTTTTGCTGAGACCTGGCAAGTCATAGGCACTCAATAAATATTTTTGAATAAATGAATAACCTGAAAATTCTCTGATAAAGAAATTGCATTCAACTTCCACTATCATTAAAAAACAAAACAAAACAACCTCGTGTCCTTATTTGTACCCCTCGTAGACCCGTGTGAGAATTTTCCAAGGATATTCTCACAGATTCCAAGAGCAGAATGTGTCCAGCTGTCTAACTTTTGTAAGTCTGGGGACGTATATAGATCCTGGCATAGAGTAGTTCCTTAACGTTAATCAAAAATGAACCTTTGTCAACATCATAAATAGCGCAAAACACTTGACAAGATCAGAAAATACCATAAATATGGTTATATCCAGTTCACAGAAATCAAAACCAAACCTCACAGACTGACAAAAGCCATTGCTTGGAGCGGGTTGACTCTGCAGAGACAGAGCAGAGGAGAAAGAACCACAATAGCCTTGTCCTTAACAGCCAGTGCCTGGGACTTGGTCCAAAGGTACCAAAGTGGTAATTCCAGTTTGGGCACTAATTCCCACTGGACCTTAAGCAGGTCAGTTCACTCCAGTCAGCAGAGTGGAGAGACTAATAAGGGCCTCTCCTCAAGGGCAATAAGGAATAAAGTTTGGAAAGCACTTTAAAATGAAAGCTCCTGTTACAGTTTGCAGAGAGGGAGGCACTTAGAAGCACAGCCTATAGGCTTAGCCAGGACAAAAAAGGTCAGCATATCCCAGCCTGCGAGCTGATCTAATTAAACCCTGCGCAGCCCTCGCCACTGGCCAAATTCAGATTCCTGTCTCTCCTTATAATGTCTAGAAACTACAGATGAATGTGAAAGAGTCTAAGTTTCATTCTGCTAAGAAATTAAAATGCAATACCCCTCTGAATCTCTGTGTGTGTGTATGTCTGCATGTATGTGCCTGTATGAGTTGTACTATACCACCATTTCTCACTTTATAAAAATCTTTGGATTTTTTCCTATACTTCAAACACACTCAGGGAAGCAGATAGCATTATGTTTGACCATGGTGATAACAAGCACTAATGAAACATAATGGTGATTGCAACTCTAAGTATAATCCCTTCGCCAGAGGCATCAGTCTCTTTGAACTTATGTGAGAGGCCTGTGCTTTCTGGAAAATATGCATTTATGTTTTGCTTGTTATACAACTCCACAGCCTGGCCTTATTATTGCCTTGTTTTGTCTGCTCCAGAAACATTTAATGGATTACTTGAGACTTCTCCTTTTCACTTTTACTTTTCTTTTGAATTTTACCTGTCAAATTCTGGGATTCCTAGCACTCTAGTGATTGCTCTTTGCAGGACAGACTTCTGGAGCTTTCTTCTCCAGGTGAAAACTGTATCTCTCGTTTACATTTGCACATAGGCCTTGCCAAAACTATTCTCTAGAGAGAGGAAATTTAAGTCATGTATCATCTACTCCAAGGAACATATTCTACATGTCGCCAGTGGAATATTTGTCTTTTTTCCAGGGATAAAAATTGAACCCAAAGACTTTCTGACTTTATTTAAATCATTCACAAAAGGAGGCATGTATTATGGTTGTGATAGTTGCACATTATTGAGCAAAGTTCCTTGATGTTTATATGCCTGTGGGTCTAGTCCTACTATAAGCTTCCAGAAGGAACTGACCAAGCATAAAAACACTAGTAATATGGGAGTGCCTTATTACATTGGCTATCTCCAAAGTAACGTTACATTTGTGAAACATTAAAATGAAGATGGCTATCATCTGGTTGTGCCATGAGTTACTGAGTCTTATTGAGTCTTAGTGGAAGGTCCCTAATTTGTGATACTAAATTTTCCAGTCCAGATGTGAATTTTTTCTGTATTGAAAAAAATCCTACTGGGTGCAGTGGCTCACGCCTGTAATGTCAGCACTTTGGGAGGCCGAGGTGGGTGGATCATGAGGTCAGGAGTTCAAGACCAGCCTGGCCAAGATGGTAAAACCCCATCTCTACTAAAAACACAAAAAAAATTAGCCAGGTATGGTGGCGGTTACCTGTAATCCCAGCTACCTGGGAGGCTGAGGTAGAGAATTGCTTGAACCCAGGAGGCAGAGGTTGCAGTGAGCCAAGATCATGCCATTGCACTCCAACCTGGGCGACAGAGCAACACTCCATCTCAAAAAAAAAAAAAAAAAAAAAAATCCTTTTTCCCAACAGAGCAGCAAAACCAATTTATTCATTCAACCAAAATATTTTAGGAAATTACTTTGTTCCAGACAGGGAACTGTAGCATAAAGATATAAACTCTCTAAAAGGATTAAATGGAAATTATAGAGGTGAAAACTGCAATATTAGAAATGAAAAATTCATTCAATGTGTTTAACTACAAGATTGAACACCAACCTTTACTGATCCTGAAGAAAGGACCAGTACGTCTGATGGGAATTTAACAGAAATTATTTAAACTGAACCATAAAGAAAAAAAAGAATAAAGAAAAACAATAGCAGGCTTTAGATGTGAGACACTATGAGATGGTCTGATATACATGTAGCTCGTGGTAAAGAAGAAGAGGGAATAAGGCAGAAGAAACATTTATGGAGATAATGGCTAAGATTTAATCCAAGGTTAATGAAAGACATTAGCCCACAAATCAAAGACCAGATTCCCCTAAGAGTTTCCTATTCTCCCTGGAATAAATTTCAAGTTCATAGATTAAAGGCTGCATTTGATTTGGCTGTGGTTTACCTCTGCAACCTCATTTTCCTGTAGATTTTCCTCATCATATTCATTCCAACTGTCTTTCAGATCTTTCCCTGGTTGGTGTCTCTGTATACTCAGATTTCAGTTCAAATATCACCTTCTCTTGTCTGACTAGTATCTTTCTAGTTGTCAACTCCAGCCCCATTCTCACCTCCCTTTTACTCTTTATTTAATTATTTTGGTTTTTTTCATAGCACATATAATTATTTGAATTTATTGTAATTCATGTTACGAATCCACTATTTTATTTCTTCACTCATTAGAATGTAAGCTCCTTGAAAGCAAGGAATACGTATTTTTCAACATCGTGTAACATCAGTGCTTAGAAAAGTGTCTGGCACATAGGTAGAAGGTCATTGTAGGGGTGAGTGTGCGTGTGCATGTGTATACATGTGCATGCACAATTTCAGAAATTATTGGACCCTGTCAAAATTCTGAGTAGCTCAGCTCATATTTACTGATGCAACTCACTCTTTCAGCTCATCTGCACTTCCTGTGTCTGATTCTCATATTGCCAGGGCAAGAGAACACAGAACACAATTATCACAATATTTTTACCACAGCAAACACTTAAGATTACTCCATCCACACAGATGCCCATAAAAACCAAACAGAAAAGAGAATAGGAAGCAGGGGGTGAGTGGTTAACTTCTTTTAGACCTGCTGCTTAAACTTACTTAGTCTTCTCTTAGATATGGAGCTGACTTTTTTGTAACATTCCTTTCTTACTGATCACTTTTTCTACTCAGAGCTGAGTTGGGGTCAATAAAGGAAAAACAAACTAATACTTAAATAAAAAAGCATACATGTGAATAGGTCTCTTAATTTTTCTAGGTATTTTATCTCTGCTAACTCTATTCCTACAACATCTATATGAAGAGATAAGTGGGTCAATTTAAAAGCACTTCTACTGAAGTTAGAAAACTGAACTTCAGAGAGGTTAGGTGCCATATCAGTCTGTTCTTGCACTGCTATGAAGAACTATCTGAGACTGGACAATTTATAAAGACAAAAGGTTTAATCAACTCATGGCACCACAGGCTGTATAGGTTTCTGCTTCTTGAGAGGCCTCAGGAACTTAAAATCATGGTGAAGGCAAAGAAGAAGCAAGCACATCTTCCCATGGCCAGCAGGAGACAGAGTGACAGAGGAGCTGTCACACACTTTCAAACAACCAGATCTCATGAGAGCTCTATCTTAGCACTAGGGCAATGGTGCTGAACTACTGGAGACACCCCTCTATGATCCAGTCACCTCTCACCAGGCCCCACCTCCAACACCAAGGACCACAATTCAACATGAGATTTGGGTGGGGACACAGAGCTAAACCATCTCAGTGACTTTTCCAAGATCTCACAGAAAAGATACCTAAGTTCCAGGTATCTAAAGTTGTCTTCTAACATTTTCTGCCAATATTAATCTCACATTTTTAACCTCTAAGTCTTAGTTTACCTGCTAAGGATATTTTCATAGCTATGACAATTGAAAATCAGAAAATTAAAGATTTCTGGAGGGAAGAAACAAATAGCAAGAAATAGTCTTATCACAGGATCAGAACTAAGTAACACTCTCAAAATTCTTATTGCTCTTGTTTCTAATACAGTTACCATCTAAGCTTATTATCTTGTTTTCTTCTAGAAACCAAAATGCCAGATCATTATTCTTATCATTTCTTATATTCAGTTCATCAGATAGCTTAGTGTTTTTAACCAGAAGTCCATGCAGTTTGAAGACATAATATAGAGGAAATTAACTCCAAGTCCCCTATGAAAGAGGAAAATTAAAGAAGTCATCTTGGTAAACTTCTTGCTTCAGATGCCATCTTACTGCTTTTGTTTGCAATCTTATTGTTGTCTTAATATCTCTGAAACTTAATCACTGTAATCATGAAACTACCATCCCTAGTATGAAATTCTTTTAGTTCTCCAGTTTTCTCCACCTAACAACTTTGTGTGTTTACCAAACTTTTAATTTTATAAAGGATGATGTGAAACCTTTGCAGTTATGGTTTCAAGTACCAATGACATGACTAGGATGCATGGTACTGCTCCAGTCTATCCTCTTAAGTTCAACCTAACATTTTTCCTGGGTAAGATTCAGCCAAATTCCTTGTCTGATAAGAACAATGCTGTGCACATGGAAAGGAGATGGTATAAAGAACCTCCAATTACAAACCAGTAGAGGAAATAATTTATATACATGTAATGAAGATATTCATTTAAAAATTACTTAGCAAGAGCCTATTCACTACTTGACTCTGGGCCAAATTCTAGAGCTATAAACACAATAAAACACAGCCTCTACACTCAAGAAGTTCTTAGTGAGGAAGCCCTACTGAAACTTTCCCAACCCTAGAAGTGGACTTTATAGTTAAAGAATATTTATGAAAATCCTTTGTAATCTATGAACATGCTAAGTAAATATGAAAACATTTTGAAACAACCATAAAACATTTGTAAAATATCTTTATTAATCAAAAATTGATTTTCTGATCTTTTTCCTTAATCTTATCTAGAAGGGGTTTCAGACTCCTGAGTTCCTATTAGGCTCTATCCAATAGAAGAATGGCCAGCTCAAAGGGTTGGGAACATATCAAATACTTTCTGGCATGCAATATAACTCAATAATTTTTGTTGAATGAGTGAAAGTAGGCAGAATTTGAATAATAAACCGAGATGGGATGGGGCATAGGAAGGCAAGATACGAAA
This sequence comes from Plecturocebus donacophilus, assembly GCA_004027715.1. Lineage (NCBI taxonomy): Eukaryota > Metazoa > Chordata > Mammalia > Primates > Pitheciidae > Plecturocebus > Plecturocebus donacophilus. The sequence goes on along the minus strand of PVKP010018362.1, from coordinate 2,741 downwards.
ATGGAGTTTCATTGAGAGTAAATATACGCAAAAGGGGTTTTCCTACTTTCTTGGGGTCATAATTCCATGAGAACAATCTAAGCCAATTCTAATTACTCCAAATGTTTTATGTGTCAAGCGGAGACTTCATGATACAAGACCTCGCCAACACTTCAGGACTGGTTAAAAAAACAAACAAAAGCAAAACAAAAAACGCAACTTTTCTGTCTGATTTTTTTTTTAAGAAAAATACTTCTAATTTTTTCTTCCTTTGTTTTTTTTTTAAATTGTGGGATTTTAGATGTCTCATTTATTGGGCACATTCAATATGCTCTTTTTGTTGTATAGGTTACATAGACATCTCAGAAGCATGGAAATATTTAATTGGATGAATAAAGAGATCTAGAAAAATATTATCTTATTTTGACAAAAGAAGAAAGGTGAAAAAGGCAGGGAAACTCCAGAAAATTGATCCTAAGAGGGGCCTCAAGAAAGGTGAGATTTACCATTCATGGCCATCCCAAGGAATTTAGTTACAGACAGATCCTTCTTTGGGCACAGTGGCTGGCACCACCACTAGAACAATTATAATCATTTCTGAGCCTCGATCTCCTAAATTCTAGAGATGCATGAAAAGATTAGATGAGTTTTCCAACTTCAGTAGAAATGCTGCTAAATGTGCTACTTATCTCTTCATATGGATGCCACAGGAATGTAGTTAACAGAGATTAAATACTTGAAAAAATTAAAAGACCTATTTAAATGTATGCTATTTCATTTAAATACTGGTTTGTTCTTTTCTTGACCCCAAGTCAGCTCTCAGTAGAAAAAGTGGTCTATGAGAAAGGAATGTCACAAAAAAAGTCAGTTCCGAGTCTAAGAGAGTCTGAATAAGTTTAGGCAGCAAGTCTAAAAGAAATTAACTCCTCATCCCCTTTTCTGTTCGATTTTGATGGCATCTGTGTGAATGGGGCACCTTAAGTTTGCCATGGTTAAAATATTGTGATAATATCATGTTGTGTGTTCTCTTGCCCTTCTGTGATGGTTAAATACTGAATGTCAACTTGATTGAATTGAAGGATGCAAAGTATTGACCCTGGGTGTGTCTATGAGGATGTTGCCAAAGGAGATTAACATTTGAGTCAGTGGTCTGGGGAAGGCAAACCCACCCTTAATCTGGTGGTCACTATCTAAGCAGCTGCTGACAAATATAAAGCAGACAGAAAAACATGAAAAGGCAAGACTGGCCTAACTTCCCAGACTACATCTCTCTCCCATGCTGGTTGCTTCCTGCTTTCAAACATTGGACTCCAAGTTGCTCAGTTTTGAGATTCGGACTGGCTCTTCTTGCTCCTCAAGCTTGCAGATCGCCTATTGTGGGACCTTGTGATCACGTAAGTTAATACTTAATAAACTCCCCTTTACATATACATATAATATCCTATTTTCTGTCACTCTAGGGAACCCTAACTAATACACCTGCCAACGTGAGAACTAGAAGGAGGAAGTGCAGAGGAGCTGGAAGAGGGAGATGCGTGAGTAAATATGAACTGAGCTACTCAGAATTTTGACTGGGCCCAGTAATTCCTGAAACCTTTGATGTCTGTTTTACACACACACACACACACACACACACACACACACACTGACCTCCCACTGTGTGCCAGTTAAAACAATGCAATCCCAGAAGGGTTAAGACTTGACTGAGTCTGAGGAAGCATTACTAGATATCCAAGGACAAAAAAAGAACACAACTATTTTTAAAATATGAAAAGGTAAAAGCTCTGAGAAAAGAGTTAAGATATATCTTAAGAATTCAAAAGCCCTCAAAGCTAGCAGATAATAAAGGGAAGAGTGAGCTGATAGTGATAAGGAAAAATCTGGCCTTGAATTGCAGTCTCTAGGTTCCAGGCATAGGACTCTCAGAAACTTATAGTTCCTTGGTTTTGAACTCATGTAAACGATGGCCTAGAAAGACATTCCTGAGAAGTAGACAGGACTGCAGATAAGAAGCTGGACCCAAGGCTCGTGCTGGTGTTACGACTGTGCAATCTACTTCTCTGTGAAACTTACTTGGGGGTAAGAGGCTTAGAGACAACTGGAAGAACTCTGTCTGCAGAGAGGCATGGCTCAATTGCTGCTTCCTCTTTTCTACTGGAGGCAAGTTTCATCAGTCTCAGAGCCCGGCTCTTCGCCACAGCAAACGGGTGATGGCTATAGTTCTTGCCTCAGTCTTATGGGGTGATCACACCCTATCAGCAACGTAGGACATGGTAGCACTCAAGCAGACCATAATTATTTAACATTGATGCAGGGGCTACCACGACTCAAAAACATATTAATGATCAACATTTAATTACTGTGGGTTTGAGGACAGTCAGCTTTACTAGCAGGAGACTAACCCAGAGTGACTGAAGAGCATCAGAGGACCTCCAATAGCACTGGTGGCAAAGGTTCACCGTGAGACAGCCATGGGGCAAAGGCAACTAACTTGCTTTATTGAAGAACTACTTTGCGGAGGAGAACCTACTCCTCTAAGGAGTTATACTAGAGGTGAAGTTCCTCATGCATGGAGACGCTAGGAGTGATGGTTGACCCCAATATTTTTTTTTTTTTAGGAAACAGGGTCTTGTTCTGTGGCTCAGGCTGGAGTGCAGTGGCATAATCACAGCTCACTGCAGCCTTGAACTCCTGGGCTCCAGGGATCCTCTTCCCTCAGCCTCCTGAGTAGTTGAGACTACAGGTGTGTGCCACTACATCCA
>PVKP010018361.1:0-44396 GCA_004027715.1 Plecturocebus donacophilus | reverse complement strand
AAAAAAAAGGGTCGGGGGGAATCAGAAAGCTACAATGCCTGTTGATCCCAGCTTGCATGAAAAGACTAGGGGTATGTATATGAATAGGGGTTCAGGAGCTACCTAACATCAGGAATCTGAAAACTTGAAGAGATGAAACATGATATCAAGCCAGAGGGTTCTAACATCCAACCTTAGAGAATCCCTTTGATAACATCCCTGGCAGATGTTAAGCCAGTGACCAAAACCTTACTCCTTCACAAGAAAGGCTGTTCAACTACTGAAGAGTTCTAGCTGTCAGTCAGAATCTATTCCCCTAATAACTTGTAGCTATTGACATTGGTTTTGGCCTAGAAAACATTAAATACATAAACTCTCTTTTCCCCGTGTCAGTCCTTCAGATATGTGAAGGCAGCTATCACGTCTTCAAGGGCCTTCCGTAGGCTTCAGGCTCTTTCTTCTCCTGGCTAAACATTGCCATACTCCTCAGTTGTTTCCCACGTGACAAGGTTTTAAATCTCTCCACACATTCGCTTCCTGGTAACTCACTAATTTGCTAATGTGTCTCTGAATGTATGTGCCAACTCTCTGGCACATTGCATATGCACGCCATTGCAATTTCCCCAGGAATACAGTAGAGATAGTAGACAGTCAATAACATTTATTCAACGAATAAATGAATGAGTTAATTAATTTTCAGATTCAGCCAAAATTTATTTTTTTGCTGTAGAGGATTTCATCATGGAATATTTAACTGGTATCCTGCACTATCTGTCCACATAGGACAAGAAACCTACAAGCCCACGCCCTACTCCCTTCCAGAACAAAGGATCATGTACCAGGATCTCCAATGTCTCTCTCAGAGCCTTTACCATCTTTTCATAATCTTCATTTTGCTTCTGACACTGGGTCAGCAGAGCAGAGAGCTCAGTCACCCTAAAGAGAAGAGCATAGCACTGTCACCAGAACAACCCATGGATGTGGACAGAGCTCCGATGCAGCACACCCCAGCCCCAATCCCAGACACTCCCAACTGCGGCCACCCTAAAATCCCTTAGCACCCCCAACCCCTCTGCACTCCCTGAATACCACATGATGCTATAGCCTTGAAGTGGGGAGGCAAAAAATCACTCAGATACATGCAGGGATTTACCACATCTCAAGGCTGGAACACGTGTTTGGGGGCCCGAGAGCTGAAGGAAAGCCCTGGCCCAGGCCCTTCCAGGCCTCGCTTGATCTTGAAGTCAAGCACCCTGAAGCCAATAAGAACATCAGAATTGCCACAAGGGATAATCCCAAGGTCCCTCCAGCCTGAGGTTCTGACTCTGATAGGGAAAAAGGAAGGGCAATTTGGGGAAGATTATGGTCAACCTTCTTGATATTAAACTCAAGGTCCAGCAAAATCACCAAACACTTAACATTATATCTTGGAGCTTACTGCTTGGTAATATGTGAGTGGCTAAATAAATATTTCTTGAATGAATGCCATCTAAAAGTTTAAATGTTTTTTTTCAATATATTTTTTTGAGACAGGGTCTTGCTCTGTTGCCCAGACTAGAGTACAGTGGTGCAGTCATAACTCACTCTCAAGCAATCCTCCAGCCTCAGCTTCCCAAGCAGCTAGGACTATAAGCACACGCCACCACATGGCTATTTTTTTATTTTATTTTTACTTTTAGTAGAGACAAGGTCTCACTGTGTTGCCCAGGCTGCTCTTGAACTTCTGGGCTCAAGTGAACCTCCTGTCTCAGTGAAAGTCTTAATAATTTTGTTCTACACCATCTCTAAGAACCTTAACTCACTGTATGGTCATTTGTTTAAGTATTACATCACTCAACAAATACTTATTGGCCAGGCACAGTGGCTCAAACCTGTAATCTTAGAACTCTGGGATGCCAAGGTGGAAAGATTGCTTGACATCAGGAGTTCCAGACTGGCCTGGGAAACATAGCAAGATCCCACTACTACAGAAAAATTAAAAAAATCAGCCAGGCATAGAGGTATATGCCTGTAGTCCCAGCTACTCTGGAGGCTGAAGCAGGAGAACTACTTGCGCCAAGGAGGTCAAGACTGCAGTGAGCTATGTTTGCACCACCGCACTACAGCCTGGGCAACACAGCTAGCCTCTGTCTCAAAAAGCACAGAAACAAAATGTATAGAGTATCTACTAAATGGCAGGTAAAGTACAAAGTACTAGAAACACAAAACTTACTAAGATGTGGTCTCTGTCTTTTTGCTTCTCAGTGCCTCCAAAAGCAAAAACAAAATGAAATAGTCCTGCATTTTATGTATGTATGTCCAACAGGTGAAGACACAACCCTAGTCATGGGCATATATGAACTTCGTCCTGAGATTCATTGGGGCTCTCTGCTCATTTCCCTGCCCTTCTACATCATCATTTTTAAAAAACCTACTTCATTATAATCGAAAAATTAAAACAGCCTAACCAGAAAAAAAGAAGGTGGGGGAAACTAAATCATCAGTGAGATCAATGCTGTAATAAGAAGTTAAAAGACTACAAGAGCACAATAACTTAGTAGGCTACTAAGGTCAGAGAAGGCTTCACAGAAGAGGTAACATTTTGGCCAGTTGTGGTGGTTCACCCCTATAATCCCAGCACTTTGGGAGGCTGAGGCAAGTGGATTACTTGAGGTCAGGAGTTTGAGACCAGCCTGGCTAACACTGTGAAACCCCATCTCTACTAAAAATAAAAAAATTAGCCAGATGTGGTGGCGCATGCCTGTAAACAGTCCCAGCTACTTGGGAACTGAGGCAGGAGAGTCACTTGAACCCGGGAGGCAGAGGTAGCGGTAGTTGAGATTGTGCCACTGCACTTCAGCCTGGGCAACAGAGTGAGACTCTGCCTCAGAAAAAAAAAAAAAGGTAATATTTGAACTATGCCTTAGAGGATAAGGCAGAGAGAGAAGGGAGGGAGGCTTTCCAGACTAAAGTCAGTAGGTACAAAGGCAGGGAAAGGGAAGAGCTTGGCTGTTCTGGTAATGGCAAATAGTTTGGTGTTGATGGAGGATGGAGTCATAGCTAGCTCCATAAATCAACAGGAGAGAAACTGGGCTGAAAGACAGGCTGAGGGCAGAGATCAGTACAAGCCCCAACTGTGGCATCAGGTTTCAAAGTAGACTCCCTCAGGCACATCTTCTTCCCCTCCATGGTAGGAATGTTCTTAGCATCTCCCCTTCCTGTCCCTAACCCTCTAAGGAGTCAGCTCTCTCTCAGCAAACCCTTCCTGGGACCCCAGGCCATCTTACCGGTCCTGCAGTTCGGCCTTCTCCAGATCCCCTTGACTCTTCAGCTGTATTAACTCCTGGCTCCTCTCATGGGCTTCCTTCTCCAGCTCCTGGGTCTTGGCTAGTAGCAGGAGCAGCTGGGCTGGCTCCCGCCCCTCCATTCTCCCAGATCCGTCAGGTTCCCGAGACTGTGCTCCCACAGTCAAGCGCAGACAACAGGTCAACAGGGACCCTGAAAGCCTCACGTGCTCAGCCTTTAGCTCTGTCAGATCTCTGAGTACAAGCAAGGAAAACAGCAGACTCCACTACGAACCAGGGAAGGGAGTGTGGTGATCAGGCCCAGTGAAGCATGAGGAGCAAAGCTGGGAAAAATCATTTGTTTCCCATACCACCAACTCCCCAGCCTACTCCACGCCCACAGCTGATCCCACTTCTATAGCAGCCCACTATTGTAAGTCCAGAATTGGTAGGGGCAAACCTCCTCCCTTCTTCTCCCCACACTGACCTGTCAGTAGCTGACTTCATTTCCAGGAAGTGGCGTCGGAAGGTCACCACCTCCCGCCATAGACTGAGAAGGCGACCATGCTCCCCTTTCAGGTAGCCCTTGAAGAACTGTATGTTCAGAAACCCAGGTCATACCAAAAGGCAGAGGACTATCTTTTGCTAACACAAGAGTCTTGGATTCCTCCTGACTACTGGGGGAAGAAAGGAGGGACTTATAGGAGATCGTTTATGAATGGGTATCTATCCAGGTTATGCTGAAGGGTTTAATGCAGTTGGCAGTGGGATTTGAGAGGTCCCAGGGCCTAGGATGGTATGTCGCTTTCCTCTGGGCCATATTGGAAAAGAATACGCAGTAGCTGCTCAACAAATGGAAGCAGACTTTTATAAGGAGTCGTCAATGATATACATAAACCACCTAGCACAAAGCAAAGCAAAAGTGCAGGAAACATTTGTTTCCTTCAGTTGGGACCTGAAAATTCTGCAGGGCCTGTAACTGGTCTTTCTTTCCTATTCAGTTTCAATATCTACCTCTTTAGCATCTAGATATGCAAGACCTCCAGACAAGGAGAGTCAATAAGCTGTCAGATCCATGGAAAACCTAAGATGGCACTTCTACAGGAACAGAGTTGCTTTGAGTGTCATGCTACCTGCCAGCAGAACCTAGACTAAGCAGGTAGTGGCAGGTCTAAGCTGAGGGCCCAAGCAGGATGAAGCTGACAGCATGGGCAGGTAAGAATGGTCAGAGACTTTAACAGCAACAGCTCAGTTTGCATCTAAGTCCTGAAGTTAACCCCTTCCAATACCGACCAGGGCAGCATCCAGAGTGCACAGCCTTCCTCTTGCAGTTCCAGTCCCTGTTCTTCCTACCTCCTGCTCCATCCGCCACTGGCTCTCCTTCCTCATTAGCTCATCCCGGGCCCGGCTCCAGTCCACTGTCAATTTTTCCACATCTTCCCTAAGGGCTTTATTCACCACGTCAGCTTTTTCCATATGCAGTCGAAGCTGGGTGTTCACCTCTGCTAGACTCTCACACCTGCACTGGGAAGGGGTAAAAGCGGGTGCAAAATAAAGGTCTGGTTCAACCCTTGGACCTCCTGGGAGTAAGATGGCAACCACTGAAATTTTCCATTGCAAGGAATTAGAGGGCTACGGCTGAAGTCCATGGCTCTAATCCACATTAGTCCTCAGGGCAGAGGTTTCCCATCAGCCTTCTCCACCCATTGGCCAATCACCCAGGTCAGAAAGTTTGGGGTCCATCACCTCTGGTGCTCCTCCTCCAATCGAACGAGCAGCTCATCCAGGTTTGGCTCCTCCACATTTTCCCACCTCTGGGGGATTGGTCCCTGGGCCAGACAGAGACAACCCTTATTTACCTCCAAAGAGAACGTCACTCAGACCAGTTCCCTGAGGCTCCCTTCCATAGCAGTCCACTTTTTTTTATTCTTTCTCCCCTTTGTTAGCAATATGCTTCTCTTCTCTGCGTTCCTCACTCCAAAAGTGAACTAATGATCTCTCCTGAAAGAAGGCCTTTGGTAGCAAAAATAATCTTCAATCTAAGAAGTGATATATCTTTCACTAATGGCCTTAACTTCCACTACACTAATTGTTTGACCTTGGGAAGTGACTTGACTTCTTTTTTATTTTTTAGACAGAGTCTTGCTTTGTCACCCAGGCTGGAGTGCAGCGACATGATCTAGGCTCACTGCAACTTCCGCCTCCCAGGTTCAAGCGATTCTCCTGCCTCAGCCTCCCGAGTAGCTGGGACTACAGGCACCTGCCACCACACCTCACTAAATTTTTCTATTTTTTAGTAGAGACAGAGTTTCACTGTGTGAGCCAGAATGATCTCGACCTTTTGACCTCATGATCCGCCTGCCTCAGCCTCCCAAAGTGTAGGGATTACAGGTGAGAGCCACCACGCCTGGCCCTCATTTTTCTTTTTGGAGATGGAGTCTCACTCTGTTGCCCAGGCTGGAGTGCAATGGTATGATCTCAGCTCACTGCAACCACCACCTCCTGGGTTCAAGTGATTCTCCTGCCTCAGCCTCCTGAGTCGTTGGGATTACAGGGACCCACCACCATGCCTAGCTAATTTTTATATTTTTAGTAGAGACGGGGTTTCACCATGTTGACCAAACTGTTCTTCAATTCCTGGCCTCAAGTGATCCACCCACCTCACCCTTCCAAAGTGCTAGGATTACAGGTGTGAGCCACCACACCCAGCCTAGGAAGTCACTTAACTTCTTGGAGCTACAATGTCTTCAGCTACAAAATGAAGGTGATATCATTCCCTTCCGAAAGTTGCTTTAAAGGTGTGTTTTCAACTTATAACATTTTCTTTTCTTTTCTTTTCTTTTTTGAGACAGAGTCTCGCTTTATTGCCCAGGCTGTAGTGCAGTGGTGTAATCTCGGCTCACTGCAACCTCTGCCTCCTGAGTTCAAGTGATTCTCCTGTCTCAGCTTCCCAAGTAGCTGGGATTACAGGCACACACCACCATGCCCAACTAATTTTTTGTGTTTTTAGTAGAGATGGGGTTTCACCATGCTGGTCAGGCTGGTCTCGAACTCTTGACCTCATGGTCTGCCCATCTCAGCTTCCCAAAGTGCTGGGATTATAGGAGTGAGCCACCATGCCCGGCCTTTTCAACTATGATATTTTCAACTTAACAGTAGGTTTGGGCCAGATGCAGTGGTTCACACCTGTAAACCCAGCACTTTGGGAGGCCAAGGCGGGAGGATTGCTTGAGTCCAGGAATTTGAGACCAGCCTGGGCAACATATTGAGACCCTGTGTCTACAAAAAATTAAAAAATTAGCCGGGTATGGAGGCTTGTGCCTGTAGTCCCAGCTACTTTTTTGGAGGCTGAGGTGGGATAATTGCTTGAGACCAAGAGGTTGAGGCTGCAGTGACCTGTGATGGCACCAGTGCACCCAGCTTGGGTGACAGAGTAAGACCCTGTCTCAAAACAAACACCAACCAAACAAGCAAACAAAACAACCCCAAACAACGGGTTTATCCAGACGTAACCCCATCATAACCCAAGGGGCATACTGAATGCATATAACTTTCACACCACCATAAAGTTGAAAATTTGCAACCATCTTAAGGGGGGACCATCTGTATATGACAGTGCCTCATGCTGCCTGGCCTGCATTGAAGGTGCTCAATAAGTTTTGGTTCTTTCTTTCCTCTGAGAGAACTTTTCTGAGGAAAATGTGAGGAGGTGCTGAGAGGGAGCTGGAACAAAGGCAAATAAAAGAGCTTTTCAAAGCCAGATCTAATAGCACAGACATCCCACTGCTGCAGATAATGCTGCAGGCCCGGAAAGGCCTGCATCTTTCTATGACAGACAAACACTGACACCTGCTGGACGAAACATGTACTTCTTCCCGCTAATCCCACACTCCTCCCAATCTAATTTACATTTCATCCTTTGAGAACCAAGGGTTGGAATCTGACAGGCCAGCTAGGTCTGATGAAGATAACGGTGTGATAAAGCTCTAGAGGCTGAAAAAGATAAGACTCCTACCAAACACCTCCTTGTACACTCCAACCTCTCTCAGTCAACAAATGAAACCTAACAAGTATATTCACTGAGGATCCAGGGGGCTCACAGAGCTCAACCTCACTCACTCCAGTGGCTTCCAGCTGCTTCTCCAGCTCTTGGCACCAGCTCCGGTACTGCAGCACCTGCGGCAAACAGAACAGGCCCTGGGCAATGAACACAGCTGGCACAAACGCCCAAAGCAAAGACCCCTGAGGCTCTTAGGCAAACTTGCTATGAACAGAAGAACTGGGGGGTGACAGTGAGGTAAGGCCATAACAGCTTATAGTTTCTATTTGGGCATTTTTTTCTTTTCTGGGGTGGAGTTTCACTCTGTCTCCCAGGCTGGAGTGCAATGTTGCAATCTTGGCCCACTGCAATCTCTGCCTCCCGGGTTCAAGTGATTCTCCTGTCTCAGCCTCCTGAATAGCTGAAATTATAGGCACACGGCACCACACCCAATTTTTTTTTTTTTTTTTTTTGAGATGGTATCTTGCTCCATTGTCCAGACTGGAGTGCAGTGGCACGATCTCGGCTCACTGCAACCTCTGCCTCCCAGGTTCAAGTGATTCTCCTGCCATAGCCTCCTAAGTAGCTGGGATTACAGGTGTGCGCTATCATGCCCAGCTAATTTTTTTTTATTTTTAGTAGAGACGGGGTTTCACCATGTTGGCCAGGCTGATCTTAAATGTCTGACCTGTGATCTGCCTGCCACGGCCTCCCAAAGTGTTGGGATTACAGGCGTGAGCCACCGCGTCCAGCCTAATTTTTGTATTTGTGGTAAAGATAGGGTTTCGCCATGTTGGCCAGGCTGGTCTCCAACTCCCTGACTTCAGGTGATCCATTTGCCTCGGCCTCCCAAAGTGCTGGGATTACAGGCATGAGCCACTATGCCTGGCCTTATTTGGACATTTAAATAACACTTGCTATATGCATTATATCATATAGGCAAGATCATGGGCTTTAGCTCTAGACTAGGTGAGCAAACCTGAATAACTAACTTAACCCTTGTGAGTTTTGTCTTTAAAAGGGATATATTAGCCGAGAGTGGTGGTGCACACCTATGGTCCCAGATACTCGAGAGGCTGAGGCAGTAGGATTGCCTGAGCCCAGGAGGTTGAGGCTGCAGTGATCTCTGATCATACCACTGAACTTCAGCCTGGGTAACAGAGCAAAACCCTATCTCAAAAATAAGATAAAATAAAATAAAATAAAATAAAAAGGATATAATATGTACCTCATGGAACAGTTGTGAGTATCAGAAGAGAAGCTGTACATGAAAGCTAGAAGGTCTGGGTCTTATCTCACCAAGCTAGGTGCAGGTCACTTCCACAAGGCTCTGCCTCCTACAACCCTTCTCTCACCTCAGCATCCAGCTCTGGTGGGTGTTCTCTTTCCCCTCCCCAAAAGGGCAGCTGCCTCACCTTGGCCTGCAGCTTCCTCACAAGGGTTGCTTGTCTCTGCTGGGCCTCCTGGGAGTTCTTCAGCTTCCGCCAAGAGGCTGCCTGATTCTCTGCCATCTGCTGCTGTAGTGCCAGTACCTGCTCTTCCAGCATCAGCTGCAGTGATGGGGGCTTCATGTTGTTCAACCCAGAGCTTCTTGTCTCCATGAGGGCACAAAGCAGTAAGCCCACAGGTCCCTAGGTAGCCAGAGACTGTTCACGCCCAGTAGGGTCTCTTAACCATTGCCATGCCACTTCAACCTTCTCTTGAACTGGGGACCAAAGCACATAGTCAAATTGAAAGGACTGTTCTTTTACTATTTACAAGATTTCTCAGAACCTTTTTTTTTTTTGAGAGAGTCTCGTTCTGTTGCCCAGACTGGAGTGCAGTGTCGCAATCTTGACTCAGTGCAAGCTCCACCTCCTGAGTTCAAGGGATTCTCCTGCCTCAGGCTCCCAAGTACCTGGGATTACAGGCACACACCACCATGCCCGGCTAATTTTTGTATTTTGTATTTTAAGTCGAGACGGGGTTTCACTATGTTGGTCAGGCTGGTCTCAAACTCCTGACACCTCGTGATCCGCCTGCCTCAGCCTTCCAAAGTGCTGGGATTATAGGCGTGAGCCACTATGCCCAGCCCAGAACCTTTTAAATACTAAGAGGGACCCTCATCTCTGAGGGGCGCTATGATGAGCATCATTCCCCAAATTTAATCATGAGACAAGCTCATAGGGCTAGTGTCTCCTGGCATGCCTTCTGGAACTCTGCACTAAACCAAGAGCTGCTGGTTTATGACTGTATCCTTAATGCCTGGCACAGAGGCTCACAAATCACAAACATTTGTTGAGTGAATTGCTGAAGGACTAAGGAATGAATTCTTAGTCTAGCAGGTGAAATAGCCACAATTACAATATTCAATGTGGCATGTGAAATAATAATAATATGATAGCATGAGAAAACAAAGGAAGAGAACTTCACCCAGCTTGGGGAGCTGTGAACTGTGTGAATCATCATCATCATCATCATAGTTAATACTTGCTGAGTGCTTCTGGAGGGCTGTTGCTTTAAGTGCTTTATATGCATTATGTCATTTTGTCTTTACAAAAATCTTGAAACCTTCCAATGCCTTCCCATTACACTTCACCAAATGTACTATTACAACTCTTTATATATAGATGAGGAAACTGAGGCTTAGAAAAGTTAAAAAACTTGTACTAGGGCACACAGCTTGCATATGGTTGATGAGAGATTTGAACACAAGTAATCTGACTATCTGATAAAGAAAAGAGGTAGCAGGCATTTCACGCAAGGGATCCAAAAGAGAGAAGGAACCAGTGGAGGCAGGATGGCCAAACCCCCTCACCCACCAGGAGCTGGGCCAAAAACAGGGCAATGGGCCACCGCAGGCAGAGGTGACCAGCTTAATGGTGACCTTCAGAGATACCCAGGAGAGGTGAAAGCATGGTGGTAAAGAAGGGTTCTGGGTACTAGTCCAAACTCTGCCTCCAATGGGTTCTGTGACCTCAGATGTGCTACTTCCCTTTCTCGTCCAGAAATGAGGCCATCGAGCTACATGACCTCTGAGTTACTTAGGCATCTAAAACACACAATTATCCTGTAACCTGGGCCAGGGAAAGAGTTCTCTTATTTTATGACTTTCACCAGTAGGGCTAAGGAATTATTTTATTTTCAACTACCTATCAATAGAATGGTACATACGGCAAATGCAAACCTAACATTTGCACATACAGTAGAAATTTCAAGGGCCCCAAATCCCTATAATGCACCAAACTATCAATTTCCCAAATCCTGACTCAAATGCCACATCCTATCATGTCCTCCCAGATGAACCCAGGAAGAGTTCATCACTTTTATAGCTATATACACAGAGAGAATACATGTGTTCTGATGTCTACTCTACATTTTATCATCATTACTTGTTTACTTTCTCTGCTAATCCATGAGTGCCTCAAAGGCAGAGGCTATCTAATTCATTTTAATTGTAAGTTGTCAACAATGTCCAGTGAAGAAATACATGTGAGCCTCACTCCTGGCAGAGCTAAACCTTAGGCCAGAGATTACAAATCAGTGCCCTCCTGGCTCTTTTCAGCCATTGTGTGGCCCACACATTCATTTTTAAGAATTCAAATTTGATGCCAACATTTGTCACTGGGAGAATGTACATAAAATCCATATTTCTGGCTCCTTTGGAAAAATCACAATACCTAGTGATGTTTGACCCATATTCCCACAAGGCAACAACCAGTCGTGCAGGTGAATAGGCCTTTAAACAGCACATGTGCCCTACACAGGTGAATAGTGCCTGCCCCCTTTAGATAGCACATGTGCTCCACACAGGTGAATAGTGCCTGCCCCCTTTACGCAGGGCATGTGCTCTCCAGTTCATTGTGGCCTCCCCTATACACACATCAGTTCTCTCCTTCTTCACAATGATCACATATTTCAGTTGTCATTTACCACTGCAACTATGCTATTGTTTCTGTTATAGCAGCACTACAGAGAAAAACTCAGCTTACTAATTTACATGACCTCCTGAACAACTAAAGATACTTATGTTTGCAGAGCCTATACTAGGCAGTTAGGAAAGGGCATAAAGTAGAAAGAAGAGAATGGCACCAATAAAGACCTGGTGGCACCAGTACTCTAGGCCTCTTCCTAGCCTACGAACCAGGGTAATACAATCTTTCCCCATACTACGACATCCTTCTTTTCAGCCTTTTTGCCAAGGCTGTGTGACCAACTCACCATGATGCTATGAAATGCTGGCTCTGTTGAGTTCAGTGAAGCTCAATCCCTTTCTGCTGGTTGGAGGCAGATTTTTTTCCTTCCAGGAAACTTCTCTTATCCCAGGATTTCTGACAACAACTCTACCTACAACAATGTAGATCCAAGTTGCTTCAAGGGAACTGTGGGGCCTTTTATCTCCTATACTGTGAGGGCTGAGCCAGGCTTTTGCATGTAGTGGGAGTTTATGAGGCCCCAAAGTCCCCCTGACACTTTGTTGAATCCTTATCCCAAAACATTAAGTTGAACCACATGAAATTGCTAATATTATCCTATTATTATTTTTAGAAAAAGCATCTAGGTCTGTCACCCAGGCTAGAGTACAGTGGTGCAATAATAGCTCGCCACAGCCTCAAACCCCTGGACTGAAGGGATCCTCCAGCCTCAGCCTCCAGAGTAGCTGGGACTACAGGTGTGTGCTACCATGCCATTTTTTTTTTCCTGTAGAGACAAGGTTTTGCTATGTTGCCTAAGCTTTGTCTCAAACTCCTGGATTCAGGTAGCCATCCTCTGGCCCAAGCCTCTCAAAGTGCTGGGATTACAGGTGTGAGCCACCAAGCCTAGCCCTACCCATTATTTTTTTACTTACAAAAATGACAATTTCATGTAGTTCAACCTAATATCTCTAATAAGCAGTCCTGCTATGCATAGTTCCATGAATCCTCATTAAGTTTTCTTTTAGGATAAAGCTGTCAGTAACTTGTAAACATTATTTGCAAGGTGGTATTAGTAATACTTCAGCAAACAAATGAAATTATATTAGAATTATATAATTATTTTACTTTAAGAGATAACTAAACATTTTTAAAGCTATTTAGAAATTTAGTCCAACCCTACTCATCTTACAGATAAGGAAACTGAGGTTGTAGAGACAAAGCAACTTCATTTTGTTTCTATTTTTATACATCCTAGTTATCTCAAAAAATTATTTGCATGGCCAGGTGCAGTGGCTCACACCTGTAATCCCAGTGCTTTGGGAGGCTGAGGCGGGAGGATCACTTGAGGTCAGGAGTTAGAGACCAGCCTGGCCAACATAATGGAACCCAATGTCTACTAAAAACACAAAAAATTAGCCAGGAATGGTGGTGGGTACCTGTAATCCCAGTTACTTGGGAGGCTGAGGCAGGAGAATTGCTTAAACCTGGGAAGCACCGGTTGCAGTGAGCCGAGATGAACTCCAGCCTGGGTGACAAGAGCGAGATCCTGTCTCAGCAAGAAAAAAAAAAAAATTGCCTTATAGCAAATATGCCATACTAATGTAAGATGTTCCTAAAAGGGGAAACTAGGTGCAGGGTATACAGGAGCTCTCTGTACTATGCAATTTTTCTGTAATACTAAAATTGTTCTAAAAAATAGTTTATAAAAAATGATTTGAAGTTTTTTGTTTTTTAAGATGGGGTTTCACCATGATGGCCAGGCTGGTCTTGAACTCCTGACCTCAGGTGATCCACCCACCTCGGCCTCCCAAAGTGCTAGGATTACAGGCGTGAGCCACCGCACCCGGCCTGATTTGAAGTTTTTAAAAACCAAACTAATCCTCATAAAACTAAAATTTATTATAACAAGAATAAAAGGGAAGAAACAGAAAAATTATCTCAGGAATCAAATTCCTCAAGACACATTTCAGCATCCTTTTATGAACATACTGACATCAGATCTGCTAGGAATAAACTAGCAGAGCCCCCAAAGGAAAAGTTTCAATGTGCCTGAGAAAGGGAAAAGAGCAGTGGCTTGCAAATTGTAACAAATTGGATTGCATTCAAATTTTGATAATGAGTGTCAGTATACTTCTAAGCAGTAAACCACTAAGCCAATGTTATTGTTACTGCAGAAAAAGGGAAAGGAAGATTCACTTCTTTTGTACATTAATTTATCCCATAAACACTCATCAATTTCAACTCAGTACCAGGAGTCTGCCACAGTGGTAGAGAAATGAACAAGACCTACCTTCCTACTTTTGCTAAGAATCAGACGGTGAAGACAGCACCCTTATTAAAGACCAATAGCCACCTGTGAGCCTAGAGTAGAAAGTGACAGAGAGTGAGATAAATTATGTATTTGGTCCTCTCTCATCTGAAATACTCCAAAAGGAGTATTAAGTAAAGTTTAAAAGAGAAGCAACACCACCACCTAAACTTGGAGTAGAGGCATAAATGCTACAAGGACTAAGATACGGAATGGTATTAAATAATTTGTCACTTAAAGCAAAAACAGAAAAATATTTAAGGACACAAACATTTTATTTCTTGAGGAAGAAACTACAGTATAGACATTTGTGTACAGAGATGATTTATGTTTCTTTCTCTTTTTTTCTTTTTGAGAGGGAGTCTCGCTCTGTCGCCCAGGCTAGAGTGCAGTGGCACAATCTCGGCTCACTGCAACCTCCACCTTCTGGGTTCAAGCGATTCTCTTGCCTCAGCCTCCTGAGTAGCTGAGATTACAGGCACACACCACCACGCCCAGCGAATTTTTTTTATTTTTAGTAGAGATGGGGTTTCACCATGTTGGCCAAGCTGGTCTCGAATGTCTGACCTTGCGATTCACCCACCTCGGCCTCTTAAAGTACTGGGATTACAGGCGTGAGCCACCGCGCCCAGTGATAATTTCTGTTTCTTATGAAACAAATTAGCATGCAGCTTCTTATTTAAGTCTCATGTGGGGCCTCTCTGTTGTTCTCCTCCAACCTCTGGCCTCTCCTACTCAGTCTCCTTTGTTGCCTTTTCTCATCTCCCCAATATCTAAAGTTTGGAAGCCCCAAGGCTCAGGCTTAACACCTCTTCTCAATCTCCACTCCTTTCCAAGGTAATCTTACCCAGTTTTTTGTTTGTTTGTTTTTTGTTTTTTAAAGACAGAATCTGGCTCTGTCACCCAGGCTGGAATGCAGTGGCATGATCTCAGCTCACTGCAACCTCTGCCTCCTGGGTTCAGGCAATTCTCATGTCTCAGCCTCCCAAGTATCTGGGATTACAAGCATGTACCACCATGACCAGCTAATTTTTTTGTATTTTTATTAGAGACGGGGTTTCACCAAGGCAGGAGGATCTCTTGAGGCCAGGAGTTCGAGACCAGCCTGGAAACATAGGGAGATCCCATTTCTTCAAAAACAAAAAATGCTGGCTATGTGGCATGCACCTGCATTCGAAGCTACTTGGGAGGCGGAGGCAGGAGGGCTGCTTGAGCCAAGGAGTTCAAGGCTGCAGTGAGCCGTGCTCACACCACTGCACTCCAGACTGGGACAAGATGCTCTCTTAAATAAATAAATATCACCCCTCCACATAACACTGGTACTTTTATTTTCCTTACCATGCTTTTTCTGTCCCTATCTAATTATTATGTAATATACCTACCAAAATGCAAATTCCACAAGTGCAAAAGCATAGTTTTATTGAATGCTGTATTCCCAGCTCCTACCTAAAACATACCCTGTTTTATAACAGGTGCCCATTATTACTATTATAGGACATTAGGTAACATGATCCATATTATCACCAATGGTCTTGCAAAATGCTAACAGCTCTACTAGCCACCTAAAAAGCAAAAAACAGGCTGGGTGTGGCGGCTCATGCCTGTAATCCTAGCACTTTGGGAGGCTGAGGCAGGCAATCAGGAGTTCGAGACCAGCCTGACCAACTTGGAGAAACCCCGTCTCTACTAAAAATATATAATTAGCCGGGCGTGGTGGTGCATGCCTGTAATCCCAGCTACTCGGGAGGCTGAGACAGGAGAATCGCTTGAACCCGGGAGGCAGAGGTTGCAGTGAGCCGAGATCGCATCATTGCCCTCCAGCCTGGGCAACAAGAGTGAAACTCTGTCTCAAAAATAAATAAATAAATAAATAGGCCCTTATATGTAATGCATTCAGTAGCACCTGACAATTTGTGACCATTCGGTACAATGAGCCATGACTATTATCATCACGTGCTAGATCCTGGGATATACAGATGAAAAGGGCAAGGCATAACGTCTAACGAACGAGCTCACGGTGTCAAAGAGGGACAGGAAAGGTGCAGCGAATGCAAAAACCGAGAAGCGAATGCAGCTGCGCCTGGAGAAGGCGGCTGAGAAGTGATACTTGAGCAAGGTCCAGAAGAATGGGAGCTCCAGAGTGGGGCGGCGGGTGGGACTGGGCTTTCGGGCAGATCACGTGCAAAGCCGCCAGGGCACAGGGAGCCAGAGGGGCTGGGGGACGGGAGAGCGCGGCGCCTAGCCCTCACAGCCCGGGACTGGGGCTGTTGGACACGAGGGTCGGGAACCTGTCCTTTGGAGCCGACTGGCAGTTTAGCGTGCTGGCGGCAGCGGGAAGCTGAGGCAAGCGGGCCCCGGGCCCTACGACGCGTCCCAGCCCCTCTCTGGGCCTCGGGTTCCCCCCCGGGTAACAAGAGGCCGCTGCCGGAACAGGATTCCCTCAGGTGCCCTAGACGGGCGGGTCTCTGAGCCTCTGACGGTTAACTGGAGCACCTCCCGCATGTCCCTGAGGCCCCACCTCACCATCTCCGCTCCCGCAGACGCCCGGCTCGATGCTCAGCACTGGAGCTGCGGCAGCCGCTGCTAAGGCCAGGCCAGGAACGGGGGCGGGGCCCACCTACCCCCAGGCCGAGGGGCAGGCCCCGCCCCACAAACTCCCGCCTTTGGGAGGGGCCCGCCCCGCCAAGTCCTGCGCCTATAGGCAGACTGCGCCGGCGCAGGGCCTCCCGCCATGTTGGGTATTGGGAGCCGACTTACTAGAGTAGGCCCAGAAGGAAAGGGAGTATTATTTATAGAATTATAAGATCCCTCGCCAGAAATGAGGACGGTCAGAATCTCTGGATTCGCGAAAGGGACGTTTCGGAAGCAGAAAAAAGAAATTGCTCTCAATCATCTGCCTTTTGGCTTCAGAATTACATACAATGCATGTGCAAGGTCACCCGGTTCTAGGTGCGCCTGCGCACAGCTCCCCCCAGCAAACTAGACTACAATTACAACTGTGAGGAACAGAGGGACTCACTGGTACCGGTTAGCGATTATACTAGCAGCACGACCAGTTTCTGGGGGTTTCTCACCTTGCTCAGACGCTCAGAGCTGCTTAAGGCAGCACAACACTTACAGGCGAGTTACTTACTCAACACTCGGTTTTGTCTACAGGTCTCTGCACATAGTGTTACCTTTACCTGTAGCAGTTCGTCTGCATAAGCCTGACTTCTTCTAGAGTACCTTTTTCTTCCCTGTAGAACCCATGAGTTATCCCTTAGCATTTTGTGTATTAATTGTTAATGCACTTTCTTAGAGTTGTAAACTCCCTTTACCTGCCTCACCCTTGCACTCAGTGGTTCTCAATTTTTAGTAGGAATTTTTAAAAAATCCAGTCTAGTGCCTTTGGTGATTAAAAATAAAATAAAATAAAAACAGGCCAGGCGCGGTGGCTCATTCCTGTAATCCCAGCATTTTGGGAGGCCGAGGCGGGCGGATCACCTGAGATCAGGGGTTCAAGACCAGCTGGACCAACATGGAGAAACCCTGTCTCTACTAAAAATACAAAATTAGCAGGGCATGGTGGTGCATGCTTGTAATCCCAGCTTCTGGGGAGGCTGAGGCAGGAGAATCGCTTGAACCTGGGAGGCGAAGGTTTCAGTGTGCCGGGATCGTGCCATTGCAACCCCAGCCTGGGCAACGAGACCGAAACTCTGTCTCAAAAAAAATAAAACATACGTACACACACACACACCAAAAAAACCCCACAAAACGTAAATGCAGACTCTCGGATTCCACCCCCAGAGAATCCGTAATCCGGGGGTGGAGTCCAGGAATCTGCATTTTACAAAGTACCCAGGGTGATTCTGATATATTGAGAACACATTTTAGGAAGCACTGCATGAAATTGTTGTGGTGAGCCAAGATCGGGCCACTGCACTCCAGCCTGGGCAACAAGAGCAAAACCCCATCTCAAAAAAAGAAAAAAAAAAAGACTGTGAGGAGTAAACAGGTTTCAGATTACCAAGATATACCAATAAAGGATAAATGGAGAAAAGGCTTAAGACCAAACAGTAATCTTTGATGTTTGTCAAGGGGGTTCATTACTTCATTCCCTTATTTATTCTTTCACCCATTCACCCAGTGAACATTTATCGAGCATTGACTATGTTCTAATATTGAATAATAATACAATGTAATAAGGACAAGTTGGAAATTGTATTAGAACATAAAGTAGTGCAATTGGATATTGTTTGAGCCAAAACCCAAAGTGGAGTTAGCTGGTGTGTGAAGCAGGGATGGTGGGTGGGAATGGTTTTGGGATGAGACTTCCACCTCAGATCATCAGGCATTAGATTCTCATGAGTGTGCAACGTAGATCCCTCGCATACGCAGTTCACAATAGGATTCGCCTCCTATGAGGATCGAATGCTGCTACTGAACTGACAGGAGGTGTGCTCAGGTGTTAATGCCTGCCTGTCTGCTTAACTCCTGCTGTGCAGCCAGGGTCCTAACAAATCACAGACTGGGAGTAGTCCTGCTGTGCAGCCAGGGTCCTAACAGACCGGCAGCCCAGGGGGATTGGAAACCCCTGCCCCAGTGGTTCTCTAGGCACAAGACACATCAGCTTTTACACATCCTGCAAATGGCTTGGTGCAGTGGCTCACACCTGTAAATTCAGCACTTTGGGAGGCCAAGACAGGTGGATCACTTGAGCCCAGGAGTTGGAGACCAGCTTGGGCAACATAGTGAGACCTTGTCTCTACAAAAAAATCAAAAAATGCAGCGGGAGGTTTTGCTTGAGCCCAGGGGTCGAGGCTGCAGTGAGCCGTGGTGGCCCTGTTGCACTCCAGCCTGGGTGATAGGAGTAAGACCCTGTCTCAAAAAAAAAAGAAAAAAGAAAAAGAAAAAAATGGGAAAAAATACCCCGCATTTTGCAAACTGCAGGGAGCATTTGAGACGTAAAAACAGGTGTTCCTACCCATCACCTGGCTTGGGGCCCAGGAGTCCTATAAAGGCTTAAACCAGACAATTCAAGTCTGATCATGTTCAGACCTGTCTGATGAACCAGACTGGGGAGTTCTCAAAGGAGGCTGGATTGGAGGGAGAGACAATGGATCAATTGAAACAAAATCAGCCCTGGTCCCTGCCAGGTGAGGGGAAGAGTTTCTCCTTTACATCTCCCAAATTCCATCTCCAGAAATATGCCTTGTACTCAAACCCCCTCTGAGGGTTATAATATGGATCTTTCCTACATCCAGCCTTTCTCATTATTTATACATATTCCTCCTAACCCATGCCAAGAGGCTGTCTGGACTAACTGAATTAAAAACATATATGCATGTGAAGTTTCAAAGTGAGGTGCTAAATCACTATATATATATATTCTGTTAGCCTAAATTCTGTTTTAAAGTTCCTAAACCGCTTATCCTAATATAAAGGGGTCCACAGGGTAGAGGATAGAGAATTTTGTGAAGATATTTCTGGTTGTGAGTTTCTATTCCTCCTTAGGGAAGATTGAGGGACATGACCTTAACCACTCAAACCAAGTGACTGGGAGAGGGGGCTTCCGTGAGAATCTGAGGTGCAGAATCCATATCATTGTAGCTAGGGAATATAGTGACTGAGATATACTTCCTGCCTGTGAAATCTAGCAGGAAGAGACAAGCCTGCTGACTACTAGGTCCTGTGCAGTAGGGCCTCCTGGAGGTATAAAGGGACCCCAGGAACAAGAAGCTGGACAAATGGCTATTGGTAATAGATCCCTATGCTAAGGGAACTGCAGGAGAGGGGCCAGTAGGGAACCCCTGAAGAGTGTGTAAAAGCACCCCATGGATGGACTGGGCATGGTGGCTCATGCCTGTAATCCCAGCACTTTGGGAGGCGAAGGCGGGCGGATCACCTGAGGTCAGGAGTTCAAGATCAGCTTGACCAACCTGGAGAAACCCCATCTCCACTAAAACTACAAAATTAGCCAGGTGTGGTGGCACATGCTTGTAATCCCAGCTTGTGAGCCATTCATTCATTATTTTTAAAATATTGATTCAGCACCTATTATGTCCCAACGCTTGAGCTAGACACAGGAAGGGACCCAAAGAACAGTAATAAATGAACTTTGTCCAGAGCCTCTGTTCACAAACTCACATGGTGGGCAAGCAAGTAAAGAAACAGTTCACACACATACAGTGTAGTAAATTCTATAAAGAGGGAGCAGCTGGCTGCACAGAGGCAGTGCCACTATGACTTGTTTGTGAAGGATAAAAATGCTAAAATTAGCTGGGTATGATGGCACACTCCTGTAGTCCCAACTATTCGGGAGGCTGAGGCAGGAAGGACCGCTTGAGCCCAGGAGATCGAGGCTGCAGTGAGCTGTGTTCAAGCCACTGCATTCCAGCCTGAGCAACAGAGCAAGACCCTGTCTTAAAAAAAAAAAAAAAGAAGAAGAAATGCAAAGCAGACAAACCAGGCATGGTTGGCATGCGGCTATAATCCCACCTACTTAGGAGGTTGAGTTGGAAGAACCTCTTGAGCTTAGGAGTTCAAGACCAGTCTGGGCAGCATAGCAAGACCCCATCTCAAAAAAAAAATGCTAAGCAAAGTGGTGGGGGTAGGGTGGTGGTGGGGATTCCAAGAAGCGTGTGCAAAGGCACAGCAGCGTGCTACAGCATGGGAATGCCAGACACACCTCTTGCTGATGCCACCACTTGATTGAATTGTGTGACTCTCCCTGGTTGGATTCCCTTCGACAGCTGGATATTTTCTCCCTGGTCCTGACTCCACCTCAGTAGGCAGTGCTTGTTCTAGCCCCAAGCTCCCTCTCACTGACCAAGTAAGACTCTAAGTGACGAGTGTACCCAAGCTTGAGATTTCTTGAAGTGTAAGACATCTTTTCACTAATACTCAGGGCTTTCATAATAAAGGATGTTCAGTCACAGTTCCCACAGGACCAGGTCCTCTCCTTCCTCAAAAATAGGCCCTTGGTCAGGCGTGATGGCTCACGCCTGTAATCCTAGCACTTTGGAGGCGGAGGTGGGTGGATCACTTGAGGCCAGAAGTTTGAGACCAGCCACACCAACATGGCAAAACCCTGTCTCTACTAAAATTACAAAACTTACCCGGGTCTGGAGTCACGCACCTGTGATCCCAGCTACTTGGAAGCCTGAGGCACAAGAATCACTTGAACCTGTGAGGAGAAGGTTACAGTGAGCTGAGATTGCACCACTGCACTCCAGCCTGGGTGACAGAGTGAGACTCTGTCTCAAAAAAAAAAAAAAAAGAAGGGCCCTTAACTATATTCTTTTTTTTGTTTGTTTTTGAGACTGTAACTGGGACTACAGGTGTATAACACCATGTCCTGCTTGCCGTATGTTCTTGAACAAACCTCTTTCCCTCTCTGAGCCTCAAATTCCTCAGCTGCAACGTGGGAATAATAATACTTATCTACTAGGGTTCTTATACACAAAGTGGGAATTGGAATTAGATGGCGGGAAGGAGGAGCTCAAGAATGACAACAAGGATTCCAGTGATTAGAGAGATTTCCTGTGAGTAGAGATTGGAGTGTAAGGGGAGAGGGGAACTTTTTCTTTTATTATTAACTTTGGTGTTATTTGAATATTTTTACAATGAACATGATATAATTTTGTATTTAAATATATTTGGTATGAATATCATGCAACAATAAAAAGGTATTTAAAAAAAACTTTTAGTGGCTTATGCCTGTAATCCCAACACTTTGGGAGGTCGAGGCAGGAGGATCACCTGAGGTCAGGAGTTCGAGACCAGCCTGGCCAACATGATGAAACCTTGTCTCTACTAAAAATAAAAAATTAGCCAGGTGGCATATGCCTGTAGTTCCAACTACTCAGGAGGCTGAGGCAGGAGAGTTGCTTGAACACAGGAGATAGAGGTTGCAGTGAGCCAAGATTGCACCACTGCACTCCAGCCTGGGCGACAGAGACTCCATCTCACAAAAAAGAAAATTTATTTTATATAAACGGGGTCATGCCACGTTGCTCAGGCTGATTTCGAACTCCTGGGCTCAGGCAATCTTCCTGCTTCTTTCTCCCAAAGTGCTGGGATTACAGGCATGAGCCACTGTGCCCAGCCTAATAAAGTTATGTTGGCTGGGGGTGGTGGCTGATGCCTGTAATCCCAGCACTTTGGGAGAATGAAGCAGGGGGATTACCTGGGGTCGGGAGTTTGAGACCACCCTGACCAACATGGAGAAACCCTGTCTCTACTAAAAATACAAAATTAGCTGGGTGTGGTGGCGAATGCCTTTAATCCCAGCTACTCAGGAGGCTGAGGCAGGAGACTCGCTTGAACCTGGGGGGTGGAAGTTGCAGTGAGCTGAGCTCTCGCCATTGTACTCCAGCCTGCGCAACAAGAGCGGAACTCTGTCTAAAAAAAAAAAAAAAGCTTATGTTACTATATTGTGTGGAAAATCATCTAGGAGACTGGTAAGAGTGGTTGCTGGCCAGGCGTGGTGGCTCACGCTTGTAATCCCAGCACTTCAGGAGGCCGAAGTGGATGAATCACAAGGTCAGGAGTTCGAGACCACCCTGACCAACATGGCGAAACCCCGTCTCTACTAAAAATACAAAAAATTAGCTGGATGTGGTGGCAAGTGCCTGTAATTCCAGCTACTCGGGAAGCTGGGGCAGGAGAATTGCTTGAACCCAGGAGGCAGAGGTTGCAGTGAGCTGAGATTATGCCACTTCACTCCAGCCTGGGCAACAGAGCAAGACTCCGTCTCAAAAAAAAAAAAAAAAAAAAAAAAGTGGTTGCTTCTGAAGAGGACTGAAAGACCCAGTGTCTGGGGTAGGAGGAAGATTTTTCCTTTCACATTCTTTTCTACCGTTTGAATTTTTTAAATCGTGAATTCATATTACTTTTCTTCCTAATATCTATGACTTTTTAAAAGTTTTAGAATTATTTTTAAAATAAAAATATTTTCTAGAATAAATACGAAAAACATGTGGTTACTTTATTCACATCCCTCAACCCACAACAGACAGACACACGCAACACTCACACACAATTTCCAGCTTCAGATTGTAGTACAGGTATTTGCAGCCCAGGGAAGGACATTGATTGACCTATGGACGGAAAGCCCAGAGACGCTCAACTCTAACAAGGTGCAGCTCCTGAGGAGCTCAGCAGGGGGAGCCGTTGAGAGCGTGCCCTGAGCAGAGGTCGCTGCTGCGGAGTTTATAAAGAAACCAGGTTTACGGTGGGGTGTGGGTAGGCAGAGGCGGCTCTGCTCTTGTTGGGGCTCTCAGGGCACCCCCGGGTTTGGGCAGCCCAGGCAGGCCCCACAGATTAGAAAGAACACAAATGAAAAGGGAAGGGACTCTGGGCTTTTCTCCCGGCCAGCTCCTAACACGTAGGGTGATCAATCCTCCCTTTACGTGGGAAGGACACTGGACTCAGAATTCGGGGCTTGGGTTGAATTCTAGCTCTGTCGTCTTTAGCTATGTGAACTTGTGCCAGTCACTTAACTACTCAGAGACTCGATTTCCTCATTTATGAAACAAGGACAATATTAACAGCAGAATCTTTTTGAAAAAAAAAAAAAAAAGCAAAATAAAACAAAACTATAACGTATGATTAGCTGGGTGCAGTGGCTTGCACCTGTAGTCCCAGCTACTGAGGAGGCTGAGATGGGAGGATTGCTTGTGCACAGGAGTTCGAGGCTGCAGTGAGTAGAGATCGCACCACTGCACCCCAGCCTGGGTGACAGAGTGAGACCCTGTCTCTAAAAAAAAAAAAAAAAAAAAAGCAATAAATAACATTATAATTGATGAAGCACATACTATATTTTGGTCATTCAAAGAAAGCTGCTTTAATATATAAACATGTTAATTCTTATAACCACTCTGTGATGCAGGGTTTTCTTCTGGCAGAAGAAGAGAGATGGAGTTTCTCTCTTGTCGCCCAGGCTGGAATGCAGTGGCGTGATCTCAGCTCACTGCAACCTCTGCCTCCTGAGTTCAAGTGATTCTCCTTCCTTAACCTGAGTAGCAGGGATTACAGGTGCCCACCACCACACCCAGCTAATTTTTTTTGTATTTTTAGTAGAGACGGGATTTCACCATGTTGGCCAAGCTGGTCTCGAACTCTGATGCAGGTGTTTTTGTTCTAGTTTTAGAGGTGAAGAAACAGGTTCAGAGAAGTGATTTTTTAAAAATTTAAATAATAGCTAACAGTTATGTAGTACTGACTCTACATGATACACTGTCTGAAGAACTTTGCTCACAACCACCCTATAAGGTAGGTATATTATATGTTTATTTATTTATTTATTATTTTTTGAGATGGAGTCTCACTCTTGTTTCCCAGGCTGGAGGGCAATGGCATGATCTCAGCTCACTGCAACCTCTGCCTCCTGAGTTCAAGCGATTCTCCTGCCTCAGCCTCTTGAGTAGCTGGGATTATAAGCGCCCGTCACCATGCCCAGCTAATTTTTTTGTATTTGTAGTAGAGATGGGGTTTCACCATGTTGGCTAGGCTGGTCTCAAACTCCTGACCTCAAATGATCCACCAGCCTCAGCCTCCCAAAGTGCTGGGATTACAGATGTGAGCCACTGCGCCTGGTCTACTTTTTTTTATTTTTAGAGAGACATGTTTTGCTATGTTGCCCAGGCTAGTCTCGAACTCCTGGGCTTAAGCAATCCTCCCAATGCAACCTCTCAAAGCACTGAGATTACAGGTGTGAGCCAGGTGTATTTTTACAGGTATTCCCAGCCAGGTATATTATCATTATTCCCATTTTATACATGAGGAAACTGAGGCGGGGAGAGATTAAATGATTTGCTGGAGATTATATAGCTGATAAATGTGGGGAGCCAGGATTTGATGGTGAGTGGCTTAGCTCTCAATCATCATGTCATTACTCTCCTGCTTAAAACATCTCACTGGGTTTCTCAGTGCACCAAAAGTAAAATCCAGGCCAGGCATGGTGGCTCACATCTGTAATCCCAGCACTTTGGGAGGCTGAGGCGGGTAGATCACCTGAGGTCAGGAGTTTGAGACTAACCTGACCAATATGGTGAAACCCTGTCTCTACTAAAAATATAAAAGTTAGCCAGGCATGGTGGTGAATGCCTATAATCCCAGCTACTCAGGAGGCTAAGACAGGAGAACCGCTTGAACCCAGGAGGCAGAGGTTGCAGTAAGCTGAGATCACGACACTGCACTCCAGCCTGGGCAACAGAGGGAGACTTCATTTCAAAAAAAAGAAAAAAGAAAGAAAAAAAAAAGAAAATCCAGCTCCCTTTCCAGGGCTTACAAGGCCATACATGTTGTGGTTCTGGTATGATCTACCACTGCCCCCTTACTCACTCTGCTTCAGCCACACCAGCCCCTCCTTTCCTCAGGTGTGCTGAGTGCATTCCTGCCTCAGGGCCTTTGCAATTGCTGTTCCCTCCACCTGGATGCTTGTTCTCCAGACTTTAGTGTGGCTCATTCTCTCACTATATCTGGGTCTCTGCCCAACCATCACCTCCTCAAAGGGCATTCCTTTCTAAAATAGACACCTCTTTGACCCTGCTTAATTTTTCTTCACAGCACTCAGCATTCTCTGAAATTATGTGTTTGTCTGTCTCTTCCACCAGAATGTGAGAAGAGACAAACAAATGCATGAGAGGAATTTCAGACAAACCACTTTGTTTGTCTTGTCCACAGCTAGATACCCAGAACTCTGACCTGGGGCCCATCCCATGGTAGGTACCCAATAAGTATTTGCTGAATAATTAAGTGAATAAAGAAATGAATACCCAGCACCACCCAACTAGTAAATGTCAGAGCTGGGACACTGCGTTGTCTGGTCCCTGCGCCTGTACTGTCAGCCGCTGTGCTGTGCAGGACTGACTCTCGGAGTGATCTCAGGAGGTTCGGATAGCAACATGAATGGGAAGCCATTTTGAAAATTGACAAGTGCTTGAAAAAAATGATGATAATTATTATTATTACTCAGTTCACTGCTCATCTGGGGTCATAATAAAAAAGGAATAATAATCTGGCTGGCCAGGCACAGTGGCTCACGCCTGTAATCCCAGCACTTTGGGAGGCCAAGGCAGGCAGATCACTTGAAGTCAGGAGTTCGAGACCAGCCTGGACAGCATGGTGAAACCCCGTCTCTACTAAAAATACAAAAATTAGCCAGGCATAGTGACGTGTGCCTGTAATCCCAGCTACTTGGGAGGCTGAGGCAGGAGAATTGCTGGAACCTGGGAGGTGGAGGTTGCAGTGAGCCGAGATCATGCCATTGCACTCCAGCCTTGGAGACAGAACTAGACTCCATCTCCAAAATAATAATAGTAATAATAAAATAACAGTAAAATAATAATCTGGCCTACTGACTTTATAAGAATGTTTTGTGGAATAGCAATGAGATAATGGATGGGAAATCATAAAAGCCAAAGGCTCTACATGGTAGAAGGGACAGCAGAGATTACTTCCATGACAGTGGCTTCCCAAGGCTCCCAAGGCTCCCAACCTCTCCCTCAAGTTTGACATTAATATTGCTGACAGGAGAGGGGGAGGTTGGGGGACCCAGGGGACCCAGGGACACTGTGTCCCAGTAATCAAACATGTCGGGACTGAAGCACTGCCAGCAGCAGCATCTGGTTGCAATTACCGGAGGGAACCAAAGTGATTAGTCACCTTTATAGTGCGAGCCAGGCAGGAACCCTGGGCTCCTCTCTGGAAGGGGCTTCTAACCAAGCTCAGAGTCCCCTTTCCCTGCTCCCACCCCATTTCTGGGAGTTCCCTGGTCCTCAAACAATAGATGTGGCCCCAAGACTCCTCTATGTCCCCAAAGTCCCAGCCCACTGGGTGAGACGTTGACTGAAAGGAATACTGTCACTTCTCCCAGTGCCCTATTACTTCTAGTGTTTCTAGGGGCCAGATGAGGCTTCTCTGGTATAAAATTGGTCGAAGCCAAAAATTAGATTTAAAAAATAATTTAACCTCTCCGAACTTCAATTTATTTATCATTAAAATGAGGGTATTGGGCCAGGCATGGTGGCTCACACCTGTAATCCCAGCACTTTGGGAGGCCGAGGTGGGCCAGTCACTTGAGGTCAGGAGTTCAAGACCTGCCTGGCCAACAAGGTGAAACCCTGTCTCTACAAAAATACAAAAAATCAGCCGAGCATCTTGGTGTACATCCGTAGTCCCAGATACTCGGGAGACTGAGGCAGGAGAATCACTTAAACCTAGGAGGTGGAGGTTGTAATGGGTTGAGATCGAGTCACTACACTCTTCACTCTATTCTGGGTGACAGAGCAAGACTCTGTCACAAAAAATAAGTGGGTATCAAGAGTTACCTCTGGGCCGGGCACAGTGGTTCATGCCTGTAATCCCAGCACTAGGGGACGCTGAGGTGGACGGATCACCTGAGGTCAGGAGTTTGGGACCAGCCTAGCCAACATGGTGAAACCCCATCTCTACTAAAAATACAAAAATTAGCCGGATGTGGTGGTACACCTGTAATCCCAGGTACTCAGGAGGCTGGAGTGCAGTGGCACGATCTCGACTCACTGCAACCTCCACCTCCCGGGTTCAAGTGATTCTCTTGCCTCAGCCTCCCAAGTAGCTGGGGCTACAGGTGGATGCCACCATGCTGGGCTAATTTTTTGTATTTTTAGTAGAGACAGAGTTTCATAGCCAGGATGGAGAACAGAGGAGAACCCCTTGAACCTGGGAGGCAGAGGTTGCAGCGAGCTGAGATCTTGCCACTACACTCCAGCCTGGGTGACAGAGCAAGACCCCATCTCAAATTAAAAAATAAAAAGCATTACTTTCGGCCACGTGTGGTGAATCACACTTGTAATCCCAGCACTTTGGGAAGCCAAGGTGGGCAGATCACTTGAGTCCAGAAATTTGAGATCAGCCTGGGAAGCACGGCGAGACCTTGTCTCTACAAAAAAAAATACAAAAATTAGCTGGGCATAGCGGTGTGCATTTGTAGTTTCAGCTACTTGGGAGGGTGAGGTGGGAGGATCATCTGAGCTCCGTGATCATGCCATTGCACTCCAACCTGGGCAGCAGGTGAGACCGTGTCTCAAAAACCAATAATGAAAACCAATACCTTCCTAGCATTGTTGTGAAGATAAATAACACATAAATGCAATGGAGTACAAAAGCCAGAGTCTAGTTGACTGGAATAAGTGCTTAAAAAAATAGCTATTATTGGCTGAGGGTGGTGGCTCATTCCTGTAATTCTAGCACTTTGGGAGGCTAAGGCAGGTGAATCACAAGGTCAGGAGATCGAGACCATCCTGGCTAACACAGTGAAACCCTGTCTCTACTAAAAGTACAAAAAACTAGCCGGACATGCTAGTGGTGGCACGTACCTATGGTTCCAGCTATTCAGGAGGCTGAGGCAGGAGAATTGCTTGAACCTGGGAGGCAGAGATCTCAGTGAGTACAGGTGGTGCCACAGCACTCCATCCTGGGGGACAGAGCAAGACTCTGCCAAAAAAAAAAAAAAGCTATTATTAATAGTTGCCATTAATTGTTGATCACTTTATGCAGTTTACTTCATTACTCTCCAGCAAGAGTCCTGTGAGGTAAGCACTATCATTTTCCCTGTTTAGAGTTTCAGAGAGGTTTAGAGGCTTCCCAAGATCACACAATATATAAATAGCAGAACCAAGATTCAAAATCAGGTCTGTTTGTCTCCAGAATCCTTGCTCTTTACCAGGCCACGTACAGAGATGTCATGGTTGTTCAATTCATTCATTTATTCACTCTCTGAGCTTACAAAATGCTTAAGAAGTGGTAAGACAGGCAGGGCATGGTGGTTCAAGCGTGTAATGCCAGCATTTTGGGAGGCCGAGGTGGGAGGATCACTTGAGGTCAGGAGTTTAAGACCACCCTGACCAACATGGTGAAACCCCATTTACTATTAAAAATACAAAAATTAGCCAGGTGTGGTGGCATGTGCCTGTAATCCCAGCTACTCAGGGGGCTGAGGCAGGAGAATTGCTTGAACCCGAGAGGCGGAGTTTGCAGTGAGCCAAGATCACACCACTGCACTCCAGCCTGGGCAACAGATTCAGACTCCATCTCGAAAAAAAGAAGTGGTAAGGCAATCCTTCTCTTTAAAGAACTCAGAGTCTAGTGGGGAAGGCAGGTTATGTCGACAAATAACTACACCTCAAGGTAGAAATGATGATTTTTGTAAATACAGGCCAGTTAGAGAGTCATTTATTCATACAACGCATACTGAGATCTGCTGTGTGCTGGGCCCTGTGCCAAGCACTGGGTATAATTGAAAGATAAATATGGTACAGTCTAGTCATAATCTAATGGGAGAGACAGGTATGTAAAGAAATTATTAAAGTTATAAGGAATTAAGTTATGATTTTAAAATATGAAAAAATACAGAGTGGAAGAAATGAACTGTGTGGGTGTAGCGGGCAGAGGTAGAGACTGAATAAACTTTCAGCTCCCAAAAAAATGTAAAAGGAGCACAGAAAATGTGTCATGGAAGCTCAGGGGGGTATGGATTTTCTGGGGGATGCAAGAACGCTTCATGGAGGAGGTGGCACGTGGGTTAGCACTTGGTTGATGGGTAGTTTTTAGTAGAGGGAGAGTAGAACCAGAGAGAGCCTGGAGGCCTAGAAGCCAGTTACAGGAGAGAATCGTATAGCAGGACAAGCAGTGAGGAAGACAGGGCAGTGATGGTGGCAATGAGGAGGGATGCTAGAGAGGACTGGTGCAGTGGGAACAAGTCTATGTTTTTAAATTTTTTATTTTATCAGTATTATTTATTGGCTGGGCATGGTGGTGCACACTGTAATCCCAGCACTTTGGGAGGTCAAGGTGGGCGGATCACCTGAGGTCAGGGATTCGAGACCAGCCTGACCAACGTGGTGAAACCCCATCTCTACTAAAAATACAAAATTAGCTGGGCATGGTAGGTCACTCCTGTAATCCCAGCTATTGGGGAGGCTGAGGCAGGAGAATCCCTTGAACCTGGGAGGTGGAGGTTGCAGTGAGCCGAGATCGTGCCATTGCACTCTAGCCTAGGCAACAAGAGTGAAACTCTGTCTCAAGAAAAAAATTATATATTTGTTTTGTGTGTGTGACAGACTCTAGCTCTGTCGACCAGGCTGGAGTGCAGTGGAGCAATCTTAGCTCACTGCAACCTTTGCCTCCCCACCTGGCTAGCTTTTTGTATTTTTAGTAGAGAGGCCTGTAATTCCAGCACTTTGGGAGGCCAAGGTGGGTGGACCACTTGAGGTCAGGAGTTTAAGACCAGGCTGGCCAACGTGGTGTAACTCCATCTCTACTAAAAATACAAAAATTAGATGGGCATAGTGGTGCACACCTGTAGGCCCAGCTGCTCTGGAGGCTGAGGCAGGAGAATGGTTTGAACCCAGGAGGTGGAGGTTACAGTGAGACAAGATTGCACCACTGTACTCCAGCCTGGGAGACAGCAAGACCCCATTTCAAAAAAAAAAAAAAAAAAAAAAGAAGGAAGCCTACCTGACTATTGCTTCTCTCCTGCCATCCTCATAGCATGACAAGTGTTATTGTAGTGAAATGTACAGAGGGAGTAATTGGCTGTCTCTGGGGATCAGGAAAGGTTTCCCAAAGGAGGTGAATTTTCAGCTAAACTTCTCAGGATGTAGAGTGCTTCCTCTAGTTGTGGGAGAGAGAGAGGAGGATATTTCAGATGAAGCAAACAGCTTTCTACCCTGTGGTAAGTTGCCCAGGGGCTCTACGGTGCAGGTTCCTAAGAGCAAGGGAGCTTCCATATTTCCATGAGGCACTTTAAGAAACCCATGAGTTCAGTTGGAATTCAGACCTTCCAGAGCTACTAGAAAAGCCTCATGTGGGAAATTGCTTTTCCAGCCTCCTGTAGGGGTCGCTGCTGCCCCAGACTCAGCCAGTCTCTTCTAAGAAAACTCTTGAGGACGTCTTTGCTGGGGTGGTGGTGGGGTGCACCCTGGCCGTGCCACCATCCAAGGAGTGGCTCAAGGGTGGCAGTGCCCCCAAGCCTGAAGAGTATGCCTCAGTCAATGGCATTTGGGAGTAGGGAGGGGGTGTAGCTGGCACTGATATTTTTCAGTCTCTGGGTCACCACAAGTTTATTAAAATAAAAGAATCTGTGGGTAAATGCTGCCATCTGTGCTGTCCCCACTACTAATACACACACACAGGTACACACACACACACACACACACCCCAAGTCCCAGACTAGTCGCAGGAGTTGAAACTGCTTTAAAAACCCTCTAAGGACTTAACTACAAACCCACACTCCCCATGCTTCTGGGGCTTAAGATCTTTGAGCTCATTTTTCAGCATCTCTCTGGGAAGGTGGGGTGGACTGCTCCACGAGGTGGAGGTGAAGACCCCTGAGTCTGCTCCATGGAGGGGGAGGCCCCCTAAGCCTAGAGTCCCACCGCAGGGCTCTGTGCCAAGAGCCCCTGTGAGCCATAGCCTCGAAAGGGCAGCAGTGACTTTTTTCACATAAATATATCGCACTTAAATGAGTTTAGACAGCATGACATCAGAGAGTAATTAAATTGGTTTGGGTTGGAATTCCGTTTCCAATTCCTGAGCTCAGGTTTGTAAAAGATTTTTCTGAGCACCTGCAGGCCTGTGTGTGTGTGTGTGTGTGTGTGTGTGTGTGTGTGTGTGTGTGTGTGTGTGTGAAGTATTTTCACTGGAAAGGATTCAAAACTAGGGGAAAAAAAAAAACTGGAGCACACAGGCAGTATTACGCCATTCTTCCTTCTTGGAAAAATCCCTCAGCCTTATACAAGCCTCCTTCAAGCCCTCAGTCAGTTGTGCAGGAGAAAGGGGGCGGTCGGCTTTCTCCTTTCAAGAACGAGTTATTTTCAGCTGCTGACTGGAGACGGTGCACGTCTGGATAGAGAGCATTTCCACTATGGGACTGGATACAGACACACACCCGGCAGACTTCAAGAGTCTCAGAGCGAGGAGAAAGCCTTTCCTTCTGCTGCTACAGCTGCTGCCGCTGCTTCTGAAAGTCCACTCCTTTCATGGTTTTTCCTGCCAAACCAGAGGCACCTTCGCTGCTGCCGCTGTTCTCTTTGGTGTCATTCAGCGGCTGGCCAGAGGATGAGACTCCCCAAACTCCTCACTTTCTTGCTTTGGTACCTGGCTTGGCTGGACCTGGAATTCATCTGCACTGTGTTGGGAGCCCCTGACTTGGGCCAGAGACCCCAGGGGGCCAGGCCCGGATTGGCCAAAGCAGAGGCCAAGGAGAGGCCCCC
Source organism: Plecturocebus donacophilus (assembly GCA_004027715.1). Lineage (NCBI taxonomy): Eukaryota > Metazoa > Chordata > Mammalia > Primates > Pitheciidae > Plecturocebus > Plecturocebus donacophilus. The sequence goes on along the minus strand of PVKP010018361.1, from coordinate 12,672 downwards.
TCTGGCCCGGAACGTCTTCAGGCCAGGGGGTCACGGCTACGGTGGGGGGTCCGCCAATGCCAATGCCAGGGCAAAGGGAGGCACCGGGCAGACAGGAGGCCTGACACAGCCCAAGAAGGATGAACCCAAAAAGCTGCCCCCCAGACTGGGTGGCCCTGAACCCAAACCAGGACACTCTCCCCAAACAAGGCAGGCTACAGCACGGACTGTGACCCCAAAAGGACAGCTTCCCGGGGGCAAGGCACCCACAAAGGCAGGATCTGTCCCCAGCTCCTTCCTGCTGAAGAAGGCCAGGGAGCCCGGGCCCCCTCGAGAGCCCAAGGAGCCGTTCCGCCCGCCCCCCGTCACACCCCACGAGTACATGCTCTCGCTGTACAGGACGCTGTCCGATGCTGACAGAAAGGGAGCCAACAGCAGCGTGAAGTTGGAGGCTGGCCTGGCCAACACCATCACCAGCTTTATTGACAAAGGGCAAGGTGAGGGGGCGGGGTGGCAGGGGCACGGCTCAGAGGGAGGGGCATCTGCATGAATGGAGGGGCTTTCAGAAAGCCTTGCCACAGCCCTGGTGGGAGACGCTGTGTGCATCTGGCCCGGGGTGGGTGTCTGGGGACACTGACACATAGCGGATCCCAGGCTGCCCACACATCAGCACTGGAGGGCACCTAGGAATGACCCGGTCCGATGCCTGCAAGGTGCAGGACAGGTACTAAAGCCGGAGAGGAGACAAGACCTGCCAGTTGGTGGCAGAGTTGGAGACCAGATTCCAAGACTTGATTACCCAGCTGTGCATCTGTACCTGCTGGGCTGGCCCAACTTTCCAGGCTCCAGGGGTTTGTAGGTGGTCTCAGATGGCAGAGAAAGAAATGAATCTTGAGCTCCCCATGGTTCTGCAACTTTGCCCTCAGGCAAGGGGATAAAGGAGGCGAGATAGGTGCACAAAGTAAACGGGGCATCTTGGAGTCATGGAATGACGTTCGGATACATGGGGAGGGAGTAGCCTAGGGTCCGCCTCACAGTGTGACTTTGGGAAAGCCCCTTCTCACTTGGGGTCTCCGTTTTCTCATCTGTACACCTGCATGGGGTTGGACAGGGTGGTTTCTGAGAGCCCTTCCAACATGAAAACTTTAGTTCCTGTCCTGAACATGCCTCGTTCTCCTCATTAACCTGGGAAAATACCTGCTCCCCTCTGTCTCTCTCTGCCCACCTAGTGTTACTGTTGCAGCTTTTCCTCTCCACTTGCTGTGGTATCTAAGCAAGTCCCTCCCCCTCTCAGGGCCTCAGTTTCTTTCTAGTGTGAAGAGGGAGGTGGGCTGTTGGTCGCTTAAGATGCCTGCAGCTCATTTGCTCTGCTTCCGAGTCCTAGGCTGGCAGCGTGGGGGAGGGGTCAGAGGGTGGGAGAGACTTCTCATTAGAGCTAGCCTGGAGGGGGCTGCCGGGGGCGGGGGAGGCACAGAGGCAGCAGGTCTGGCTGAGGTGGAGGAGGTGGCCTGGCTGCCTGCCCAGCCAGGGAAAGCTGTGACCCCTTGGGGGCTCATAAAATAAGTCCTTGTGCCCCCCAGCACTAAGGGAACTTGGAGAGGGGGAGATGGGGAGTTTAAAGGCCTAATTAGTCACCTTCTAGAGCACTATATGAAAGTTCCCCAATGCCAAATTGATATTTAGGAAGAAGAGCATGCTGATTCGGAGATACTACTGAGCGTCTCACACACACACACATAGCCTTATGTTTATACTCATGTGCTGAATCACACATGTACATACATACTGAATCACACACATATATGCACACACACCTTCTTACATACACACATAAGATCAATCATACACATTATACATCTATGTGCCCTTCAAATAGTCACACAAGCCCAATCATGTATACTCTTTATACTCATACATGAACCCAATCTCACACACACATACAAACTGGTACACTCTCAGGAGGGTAAGACACATAGGCAACAAAATCCTTACACTGGGAAGCCAGGAAAACTGGGCTGTAGGTCAGTGTGGACCAGCTTTGTCATTAACTTGCTACGTGACCTTAGTCAAGTCACTCCCTATCTCTGTGCCTCATCTGTAAAACAACACTAAGATCTCCTTTAAGGGATGGTGGAAACAGCTGAGAATTGGATATTAGAAACTCTAGGTGGTGGCTTGTGCCTGTAATCTCAGCACTTTGGGAGGCTGAGGTGGGCAGATCATCTGAGGTCAAGAGTTCAAGACCAGCCTGGCCAACATGGTGAAACGCTGCCTCTGTTAAAAATGCAAAGAATAGACCATCATCATGGCAGGCGCCTGTAATCCCAGCTACTCGGGAGGCTGAAACAGGAGACTCACTTGAACCAGAGGTTTCAGTGAGCCAAGATTGCGCCATTGCACTTCAGCCTGAGTGACAGAGCAAGATTCCGTCTCCAAAAAAAAAAGCTCTAGGCTAGAGTTCCAACTCTGTTTTTTCCTAGCTGGGTGACCTTGAGCAAGTCATCTAACTTTTCTGAACCTTGAGATTCTCCTTTGGAAAAATGTGTAATTTTTTTTGAGCCAGGGTCTCACTCTGTTGCCCAGGCTGGAGTGCAGTAGCACGTTCACAGCTCACTGCAGCCTCAACCTCCCTGGGCTCAGGCGATCCTCCCGCCTCAGCCTCCAGAGTAGCTGGGACTACATGTGCACGCCACCATGCCCAGCTAATTTTTCTATTTTTTGTAAAGACATGGTGTCACCATGTTTTGCAGGCTGGTTTTGAACTCCTGAGCTCAAGCAGTCCACCCACCTCAGTCTCTCAAAGTGCTGGGATTACAGATGTGAGCCACTGTGCTCAGTCAACGGGAGTAATTTTAATGCCCACTCCACCTGTCTCAGAAATGAGATGTCACATTAGCTTGTGGCTGGGAGAGAGAGAGGTAGAAGTCAGTTACAAGGCTAATAAATCTCTGATACACATAGATCATGACACAAACACTAGAATCACTCCAATCATCCCCACCCACATCTGAAATGAACACCCCTACTTGCCTGGCTGCCTAGGAAGTGCCCTCATTTTGAAAAAGGCTCTCAGTGGTTTGGTTCTTGGCTTCTGTTAGAATGGGGCAGAGGTGAGAGAAAGCTCTTTGGAGGGGGAGAAAGCTGGGGCCTTCTCCCGCAGCCTTGAGGTGACTGGCTGGCTCCCTTGGTGAGATTGCAGGGAATGACTTCTGGGTGTTCTCTCTAGATGACCGAGGTCCCGTGGTCAGGAAGCAGAGGTACGTGTTTGACATTAGTGCCCTGGAGAAGGATGGGCTGTTGGGGGCCGAGCTGCGGATCTTGCAGAAGAAGCCCTCGGACACCGCCAAGCCAGCGGCCCCCGGAGGCGGGCGGGCTGCCCAGCTGAAGCTGTCTAGCTGCCCCAGCGGCCGGCAGCCGGCAGCCTTGCTGGATGTGCGCTCCGTGCCAGGCCTGGACAGATCTGGCTGGGAGGTGTTCGACATCTGGAAGCTCTTCCGAAATTTTAAGAACTCAGCCCAGCTGTGCCTGGAGCTGGAGGCCTGGGAACGGGGCCGGGCCGTGGACCTCCGTGGCCTGGGCTTTGATCGTGCCGCCCGGCAGGTCCACGAGAAGGCCCTGTTCCTGGTGTTTGGCCGCACCAAGAAACGGGACCTGTTCTTCAATGAGATTAAGGCCCGTTCCGGCCAGGATGATAAGACTGTGTACGAGTACCTGTTCAGCCAGCGGCGAAAACGGCGGGCGCCACTGGCCACTCGCCAGGGCAAGCGACCCAGCAAGAACCTCAAGGCTCGCTGCAGTCGGAAGGCCCTGCATGTCAACTTCAAGGACATGGGCTGGGACGACTGGATCATCGCACCCCTTGAGTACGAGGCCTTCCACTGTGAGGGGCTGTGCGAGTTCCCTCTGCGCTCCCACCTGGAGCCCACGAACCATGCAGTCATCCAGACTCTGATGAACTCCATGGACCCTGAGTCCACGCCACCCACCTGCTGTGTGCCCACGCGGCTGAGTCCCATCAGCATCCTCTTCATTGACTCTGCCAACAACGTGGTGTATAAGCAGTACGAGGACATGGTTGTGGAGTCATGTGGCTGCAGGTAGCAGCACTGGCCCTCTGTCTTCCCGGGTGGCATATCCGGAGAGCCCTTTCCCGCACTCCTGGAATCACAGAGGGGTCAGGAAGCTGCGGCAGGAGCATCTTCACTGCTTGCGTGAAAGGGGATTCCAGCAGGCTTGCTCACTCTCTGAGTGTGACTTGGGCTAAAGGCCTCCTTTTATACACAAGTTCCCCTGGCTGAGGATTGCTGCTCGTCTGCTGATGTGACCAGCAGTAGGCCCAGGCCCAGGGAGACAGACTCAATGGGACTGAGTCCCAGGAGACAGTGTTTTCCAATGAGACTCAGCCCACCACTTCTCCTCACCTGGGCCTCCTTGGCCTCCGGCCTTTCCTAAGCATCTCTCAGGAGAGCCACAGGTGCCACTGCCTCCTCAAATCACCTTTGTGCCTGGTGACTTCCTGTCTCTGCGACAGATGAGAAGCTGATTGGGCAAGGGTGGGAGAGAGGAGGAGAGGGCTTGGACAGGGTTGAGGAGTGTGAGGCTGTTAGACTGTTAGATTAAAATGTATATTGATGAGATAAAAAGCAAAACTGTGCCTAAAACTGTGGCAAATTTCTTGTTTACTCTAGGGGACCCAGTGACCCCGTGAAGAATTACTGACCCGGAGAGGGGAGTTGGGTTGTTTCATGCATAAACTCAGTTTTCAGAGCCCCATCCCCACCCCTGCTCCTGGAAACTGAAGTAGAATGGGACAGAGAGTGCAGCTTAGCAGGGCCAGGGCTCACCTCTAACCCCATTCCTGTTCCTTCCAAAGGCCCCTGGGTCTCAAGCTCTATTTGCTCCATTGGGGCCTGGCAAAAGAATTAGATTTTCTTCTTGACATTCCTTAGTCAAGTTCGTTGTCTTCAAAATGGATCCCTAAAAAGGAGTGAAATTGGGGATTTTGTTTCTTCTAAAATCATTCCTACTTCATTCACCAATATCTGCCTGCCCCTGCAACCCCCATACTCACAGAATTACCTGGGCACTATTGAAGGAGTCCTCTGCCTGGCTCGATGGCTCATGCCTGTAATCCCAGCACTTTGGGAGTCTGAGGCGGCAGATCACAAGGTCAGGAGTTTGAGACCAGCCTGGCCAATATGGTGAAACCCTGTCTCTACTAAAAATGCAAGGATTAGCCGGACGTGATGGTGGTGGGTGCCTGTAGTCCCAGCTACCTGGGAGGCTGAGGTAGGAGAATCGCTTGAACCCGGGAGGCAGAGGTTGCAGTGTGCTGAGATAGTGCCACTGCACTCCAGCCTGGGCAACAGAGCAAGACTCCGTCTCAAATCAATGAATGCAGAAATAAAGAGTCCTCTGTCTCTGCCCCGGGGAACCTGGGCTCCCAGGGCTCTCCTCCTCCCTGTTGGGGCATCTCCTCTCACCACCGACCACTGTTCCTCAGATGACCTTGCCTGTGGCCCTGTTGCCCTCCAGCTTGGCAGCCTCACTACTCCTCACTGCTTGCCCATCAGCCCCCAGCTTCTGAAACAGAATTGGAGCCCCGTGCCTTGATGTTACATGTTATATAAACACATAATTATACATCAGATAAATAAGCTTCCCACTAACCTCAGACAGACCAATGCCAGGCACATCCTGACAATGTTTCCTGCTTGGGGCTTGGCCCAGAGTAAATACTCACTTCCTTTTCTCAGCTGGAATTGTAGGGGAGGCACAGGACACACAGTTCTAGGAGGGAAACACAGCCCTCTGGTGGGGAAACAGGCACCTGGGTGCCATGGGCTGAGGGCTCCAGTTCTACTTGGCTGAAGAGACACAGAGAGAACCAGGAGCAGGCTAAGCCTCCACTTCCAACCCAGAGGGCCTCAGCATTTCCCCCACCTCTCTCCAGCTGGATCTTTGATTCCCAGGGCTCCTCGCCAAAGCTGTTTCAACAAGAGGGATTCCTGCCCAACTATAGGCAGACCTTGTGCCCTTTCCCTCTAGGCCTGAAGCTTGGGTTGTCAGGACTTGAACCAAGAGCACAGTGATGGGGGAGCCTACCTTTGAGCTGCCTCCTTGGCCTGGAGGCCATTACCTGTCTCTGAGGGACCAGACTGAGCCTGGAGCCTTCCCTCGCTGGCCAGGCTTCGCTGTGTTTGGCTAGTGGTGGGCCTGGCAGCCCTGGAGGTAAACAAAGGAGCCGCCATGGCGGACAGAGCTCTGGTTTGTGTGAGGGGAGAATGGCCTGGAAAGGAGGTGCTGGGGAAGCCAAGGAGGGAGCTGGGGATCCAGGGAAAGCAGTGGAGAAGCTGGGGGGCCGGAAACCCAAGGGCAGGGAGACAAGATGAAGGAGTCACAGGTGGGGCTGGCTCCCACAGGGACTTATCTCCTGGGCTGCGTGTCCCTGGTTTCTTGGAAAGTTCTGGCTGAGGCTGGGCACAGTGGCTCACGCCTGTAATCCTAACACTTTGGGAGGCCAAGGTGGGTGGATTGCCTGAGCTCAGGAGTTCGAGACCAGCCTGGGGAACACGGTGAAACCCCATCTCTACTAAAAATACAAAAAATAAGCTGGGCGTGGCAGTGTGCACTTGTAATCCCAGCTATTCGGGGGGCTGAGGCAGGAGAATCACTTGAACCCGGGAGGTGGAGGTTGCAGTGAGCCGAGATTGTTCCATTGCATTCCAACCTGGGTGACAAAGTGAGACCCCATCTCAAAAAAAAAAAAAGAAAGTTCTGACTGAACTGGAGCTTCTCTCTGCCTTAGCACCGTCAGAGAGGTTCGGGTCATCTGAGCCACAGTGCTCCTCCTGCTGAAGGCCTGGGCTTCCAATGGACTGTTTGGATCCACACCCTAGGAGTTTCCTTTACCACCTCAACCTGCCCCAGGGCTCTCTTTTGGACTGTGAACCCTCCTGCCTTTTCCCACCCAGACTCTGGGGATGTGATCAGGGCATCCATGCTAGCCACTGGATCTATTCAACTGCCTCCTTGGAAAACACTCTCCCCCAGCCACCCACCTCCAGCCACAACCATAACAAGCTGCAAACTGGTACTGTTCATTCTTGCCCCAAAGGGTACAAGGCATCTATCATACTTGAGAGTTCACAAACACTCTCCCACCTATGGTCTCTCAGCTCTGAAGGACTCAAAAGGCTGTACAGTTTCAAATTTCAATTCTGTCACTTAGAGTTAGAGGCCTTGGGTAAATAAATTCCATAAACCTTGGTTTCCTCATTTGTTAAAAAAAAAAAAAAAGAAGAGGAAGAAGGCTGGGCGTGGTGGCTCACGCCTGTAATCCCAGCATTTTGGGAGGCTGAAGCAGGTGGATTATGAGATCAGGAGATCAAGACCATCCTGGCTAACATGGTGAAACCCCGTCTCTACTAAAATTACGAAAAATTAGCCGGGCATGGTGGTATGTGCCTATAGTCCCAGCTACTCAAGAGGTTGAGCCAGGAGAATTGCTTCAACCTGGGAGGTGGAGGTTACAGTGAGCTGAGATCACACCACTGTACTCCAGCTTGGGCAATAGAATGAATGAGACTCTATCTCAAAAAAAAAAAAGAAAAAGAAAAAATAAGCATAAACAATATGCTTATTTCATGGCGCTATCTGCAAGAATTTGAGAAGCACTCAACACAGTAGCCGGCACAGAGGTGGCACTCAGGAAATATTAGATGTTACCATTACCATGCCTCGAATAGTCCTAAGAAGCAGGAAAGGCAAGAACTCTCCACCCTCACTTTTTACAGATGGGGAAGCTGATACCCAAAAAGGCAGAGTGATAACTATAGGTTCCTGCAGGTCTGCGCTCTTCTTGTTCTTCTTCCTTTTTTTTTTTTAAAGACAGGGTTGGCTGGGTGCAGTGGCTCATGCTTGTAATCCCAGCACTTTGGGAGGCCAAGGTGGGCGGATCACAAGGTCAGGAGTTCGGGACCAGCTTGGCCAACATAGTGATACCCTGTCTCTACTAAAAATACAAAAATTAGCTGGGTGTGGTGGTGGGTGCCTGTAGTCCCAGCTACTCTGGAGGCTGAGGCAGGAGAATTGCTTGAACCCAGGAGGCGGAGGTTGTAGTGAGCCAAGATCATGCCACTGCACTCCAGCCTGAGCAACAGAGCAAGACTCTGCCTCAAAAAAAAAAAAAAATGACAGGGTCTTTCTTGCTTTGTTGCCCAGGCTGGAATTCAGTGGCACAATCACAGCTCACTGCAGCTTTCACCTTGGCCTCCCAAGTACCAGGACCACAGATGTGTGCCACCACATCTGGCTAATTTTTAAACTTTTTAAAAAGAGATGGGGTCTTACTGTGTTGCCCAAGCTGGTCTCAAACTCCTGGCCTCAAGTGATCCTCCTGCTCTGGACTCCCAAAGTGCTGGATTACAGGCTTGTGCCACCTCACCTGGCCCTCAGTGTTCTTTTTTTTTTTTTTTTTTGAGGCAGAGTATTCCTCTTGTCACCTAGGTACAATCTTGGCTTACTCACTGCAACCTCCACCTCTTGGGTTCATAAGATGTTCCCGCCTCAGTCTCCTGAGTAGCTGGGATTATAGGTGCGGGCCACCAGGCTAATTTTTATATTTTTAGTAGAGAGGGGTTTCATCATGTTGGCCAGGCTGCTCTTGAACTCCTGGCCTCAAGCGATCCTCCTATCTCGGCTTCCCAAAGTGCTGGGATTACAGGTGTGAGCCACTGTGCTGGGCCCTCAGTGTTGTTTGTACCATTCTTGCCGCTGCTCTCTGGGACCCTGACTCCACTGACTGCAGTCCTGGCAAGCTGCTGAGTGAATCACCTCCCTGGGTCTTGGCTCCTTGGTCTTAAAAGTTTCTCCTTGGGGACACACAGTGCTGTTAGTTTCTTAGGAAGAATAGCTAAGCAGAGTTTAGGGCAGTGAAAATTGAGAGACCCATGGGAGAGACAAGAGAAGAAGCTTCCAGTGCTCTGTTCCCCATCTCGTGGCACCTCCACATCTCCTTGTCCCAGGGTCACAACAGGAGAATCCACTTTTCTAGGGCTTGGAATATACAACCTCGGGAAACCCCTCAGACTTCTGACTCCACAACTAGTTCTGATCTGAACACTGATGTGACGAAGTACAGTGAGGAAGTGTTAGTCACACAGGCTTGGGAATCAGGCAGACCTGAGTTCCAGTCCTGGTTTTCCCACTTTTCAGCTGAGCTACTTCGGTCAAATTACTTAACCTCTCTGAGCCTCAGTTTTCCTATCTGTAAAAGAAGGATGATATCAAATTTATTAGGCCTAGGGTTCTGGAGAGGGGACATTCATTCATTTCATCAATCATGGATCCAGTCACTCACTCATTAATCAACGACTACTTATTCAGGATCTACTATGGGCCACATGCTGTGCTGAGGATAATAATAACAATTACAGTTGTTCATGTTTATCAAGGACTTATTGCATACCAGGTATTGTGCTTTACAGGAATTCTCTTACCTTGCAACAATCTTGTCCTCAATATCTACGCACAAATGGAAGGGGAAATAAAGATTCCAAAGGATGTTAGGATAAGATAGGCTGAATCAGAGGAAATAAAATAAAAGAGAGAAAACAGTCAAATTACCCATCTGACTTCATGAAACCAACTGTACAAGACAAGTACAGAATGTTAAAAAAATGTGATTTCACAATTTCAGATAGGGAAGAAATGGTGTTGTAGGTGGCTGTGAACTGAATGGAGCTAGCTGGAGCTAGCTAAACATAATGCGGCAGCCTAAATGCTAATACAATTGTGGGCTTCATTAACAGACACGTAGTGTACAAACACAAGGTTTCACTCTGTTCAGTGACTACAGTGGGAGGGGCAGAGGAGGACAGGATAGTAAGGGACTTAGAAACAATGCCTTGTGAGAGTCACTGGAAGAAACTAGATATATAGAGATAAGAAAAGAAAGGGAGGAGGAGGAGCAGAATGATGACAGCTTAGTGGAAATGATCACAGCCTTCAAGACTGAAGGACTGGCCCGGCATGGTGGCTCATATTTGTAATCCCAGCACTTTAGGAGGCCGAGGTGGGTGGATCATGAGGTCAGGAGTTCGAGTTCAGCCTGGCCAACATGGTGAAATCCCGTATCTACTAAAAACACAAAAATTAGCTGCGTGTAGTGGCACGTGGTGGCCTGTAGTCCCAGCTACTGGGGAGGCTGAGGCAGGAGAATTGCTTGTACCTGGGAGGCGGAGGTTGCAATGTGCTGAGATCGAGCCATTGCACAACAGCCTGGGTGACAGAGCAAGACTCTCTGTCTTGAAGAAAAAAAAAAAGAGGACTGAAGGACTACCGTGGGTAAAAGAGAAGTGATTGGTTTGCATGGCTCCAAAGCACAGACCTATAAAGAGAAGTAAAGGAAAGCCAATTGCTGCATGTGCTTAGCAGTTCCTGGTGCCAGGCACTGTGCTAAACACTTTTGTCCTGACTTCAATTCATTCCTTACAATCATCCTGGGAGACAGCTACTATAATCTCCATTGTACAGATGAGCTACTATACTATATTCCTCCTTAGGCAGAGGTCAGATGAATTTAAAAGAGAGGTTTTTAAGTCTAAAGATAGAAAAGGCAAAATACTAAGTTCTCCATGACAAGAAGAGCTTAGGGGTGGGTGTGGTGGCTTATATCAGTAATCTCAGCACTTACGGAGCTGAAGTAGAAGGACTTCTTGAGACCAGGAGTTTGAGACCAGCCTGGGAAATATAATGAAACTCCATCACTACAAAAAATTAAAAAACTAGCCAGGCATGGTGGTGTGTGCCTGTAGTCCCAGCTACTTAGGAGGTTGAGGTGGGAGGATTGCTTGAGCCTACGAGGTCAAGACTATAGTGAGCTGAGATCACACTACTGCACTCCAGCCTGGGCAACAGAGGGAGACCGTGTCTCAAAAAAATAAAAAATAGGCCAGGCACGGTGGCTCACGACTGTAATCCCAGCACTTTGGAAGGCCAAGGTGGGAGGATCACTTGAGGTCAGGAGTTCGAGACTAGCCTGGCCAACATGGTGAAACCCTGTTTCTACAAAAAATAAAAAAAAACTTAGCTGGATATGGTAGCGTGTGCCTATAATCTGAACTACTTGGGAGGCTGAGGCAGGAGAATCTCTTGAACTAAAGAGGCAGAGGTTGCAATGAGCCGAGATCCTGCCACTGCACTCCAGCCTCACTATGGCGACAGAGTGAGACTCCACCTTAAAAAAAATAAATAAATTGCCGGGCGCGGTGGCACGTGCCTGCAGTCTCACTACTCGGGAGGCTGAGGCTGGAGGTTCTCTTGAGCTCAGGAGTTCTGGGCTGTAGTGTGCAATGCCGATTGGGTGTCTGCACTAAGTTCGGCATCAATATGGTGACCTCCTGGGAGTAGGGGACCACCAGGTTGCCTAAGGAGGGGTGAACCGGCCCAGGTCAGAAATGGAGCAGGTCAAAACTCCCGTGCTGATCAATAGTGGTCGTGCCTGTGAATAGCCACTGCACTCCAACCTGGGCAACATAGAGAGACCCCATCTCTAAAAAATAAAAATAAATTAATTAATTAAAATAAAAAGCAAAAAAAAATTTTAAAAAGAGTTTAAATAATGACTTGGAAAACTGGAAAAGGGATTTGAGCTTGGTTTAGAGGAAGAGAAAGAGCAGTACAAGAGAGGGAAGTTGACTAGATATACACTAAAGTTCCCTCCAATCCTGCACATTGAACGTAGGTTTGAGCTATGGCATCAGACACCCTGAAATCAAACTCTAGCTATGCGTCGTTCTAGCTGTGTGACCTTTGGCAAAGTCATCACATCTATCATTCCTCAAGTTTCCTCATATGTTAAATGGAGACAATAATAGTTCTTATGCCATAGAGCTGTTGGGGAGGTTATATATAATGTTCATAAAAAGTCCTTTGAAGAATGCCTGGCCTATAAACTTTACCTATATCTATTGATAATAGGAGAGTCAAGGCCTACAAACGTGACATATTAAATTTTTTTTTTTGAAAAAGAGAGAAAAGGAGAAAGAAAGAGCAAAAGAAAGAAAGAAAAAAAGAATGAAAGAGAGAAAGAAACAGGAAGAGAAAGAGGGAGAGAGAAAGGGATTCTTGTTTTATTGCCCAGGCTAGAATGCAGTCTGAAAATGGGTATTAAAAACCTCTTTTATGCCAATAATTGTGCTTAACAATGGAGACAGGAAGGAATAGGGGATGAAAATAACAAATAAGCAGCCAACCAATATTTTATTTAAACCTGTGAGATGCTATGCAATTGCTGAGGAGTGATTTACTTCCAATTATGTGGTCACTTTTAAGATAGGTGTAATGTGATACTGAGAAAAATGTATGTTTTGTGGATTTGGGGAGGAGGGTTCTGTAAATATTTGTTAAGTTTACTTGTTCCAGGTCTGAGTTCAAGTCCTAGATATCCTTGTTAATTTTCTATCTCTTTAATCTGTCTAATATTGACAGTGTAATGTTAAAGTCTCCCACTATTATTGTGTGGGAGTCTAAGTCTCTTTGTAAGTCATTAAGAACTTGCCCTATGTATCTGGGTGCTCCTGTAATGGGTGCGTATATATTTAGGATCGTTAACTCTTCTTGTTGCATTGATCCTTTCACCACCATGTAATGTCCCTCTTTGTTTCTTGTGTTCTTTGTTGTTTTAAAGTC